>CM057146.1:21780000-21830000 GCA_029964075.1 Patiria pectinifera
CTAAACTGTAGAAATCTAAAGCAAGAAGGGAAACAATTTGACTGTAACCCACCGCATGAAACAAATCCTCTTATTCTACTGTCACTGGTTAATTTATTCAAAATGCACATTAAATATCGAGAAAAAAATCATTTATTGATACAAACTTTATAACAAGAAAACAACACCCCAAAGCTAACATCTTTGAAAGGACATATCTGCATTCTGTATAATTCAATTTTCTAAATCTAAAAGAATGAAAAACCGCTCTAAAAGAGTGAAATTTCATTCTTTCAAAGAGCCATATGGCGGGCAACTCTTTCAGAGTGGTTTTTTACTCTTTCACATCAAGATAAAATTATAATCCGGGACCGTTACACTTCAAGACGTTAATCACAAACATCAAATTAGTGCAGTGAATTAGCCTACCTTCGAAATGAAGCGAGGGTCCATAAGAAAGGCGCGAGTACTGAAATTGTTCAAGTTCTTGTCGAGTTTCAGGGGATCCTCAGGAGTTTCACGTGGTAATACACCAAAACAAAAAGCGCCAATTTGGGGATGCTTGAACGCACGTGTGTTCTATGTACAATGCTGTTCCGTAAAGTTGCTTTTGAACGATTCACTTCGTGTTACAGAAAAGTTCATTGAAATGTCGCTGACAATGTAAATTGTGTCTATAGTAATGTCAATGTCGACACATACATACTAAATAATGTCCAAATGCCGCGTGGTGTTCTAACCAATCACAGCCGTGATTCATGTCCGACGTGCGTACACAAAAATAATGTCCGATATGCGTGCATATCGTACCCTTCGCTGAATTGGTCGTCGGTCTTCTTTGCCTTTACGGTAGGTCGTTGACGAAGCGCCCGTTTGCATCGGCCGTCATGCAGTGCACACGAGCAGTGTTAGGCATCTCGCAGACGACATACTTGGCTTTTTTCGTAGTTGTAAGTTTTCCACGTGCCGTTGCTATTCTTCGGCAACAAGACGCACCGAGGTGCTCCTTGTTGGGGATATCCCGGTGCCCAGTTGGTGTAGCTCATTCTCTCAGTATTCCCGTCGCACACGAAGCTCGAATCAGCAGACTCGCGGATGCAACCGATCCAAAACCTGCCTTTGTCTGTAACGGTCTCTAAGCGATCCACCACTATCCGCCAGAAGAAATCGTTCTCGGCCTGTGAATTTGGCACGACAAGGTGGCTTTGTTTACTCTCACAGAACTCTGAAGCATCTGCCCAGCTCATACGCTCCAAGTACATCGCGTAGCACGACTGATGCCAGTTCTTCCAGCCCGGAGGGCAGAGAGCTGACACGCTCGAAAAACCTCCCAAGGCGACCAGAAATGCAACCAAAATGTCACGAAAAGCTGCCATTTCGAAGTTGTCAAATCATACAGTTGAGATTCGTATATATTTGGAAAGTATCTCCTAATCGAAGCAACAGTTAGATTGATTGAAACAAGAGCCAAGTTTAATACCGATCGAGTGTCTGTACCTGGCACAACCGTTTCTCAAAGCACATTTAGTTTGTTTGTCTTAATAGAAGAGATGCAATTGCTCCCAAGTATTTGAACTTGGCACAACCTATTCTCAAAGCTCTGTCAATTATAGATAGGTGTGCCTCAGACCTATTTACATTGACTGCATCGTATACCGGTGTCGCCTTTTGTGTCTTGCAGGGCGCAATTTCCTGTTAGATCGCATGTGGTTAATATGGCGTCTGCGTTTTCATGGCAACCTTGTCTTTTTTTTTAGCTATCTAGTGAAAACAGCACAATTCCAAAATACCTACCATATTTTATTATTGGCCTTTTGGACTCGGTAACTCGGCAGAGACCTTGACTTTTTAAAGTAACAACGCGATGCTTGTACAGCGCTTTACACAATGCAAGTCTTCACAGTGATTACGTCATCAGACCATGAGACCAGTTTGCTGCAGCGGCAGGAGATCACCGCAATTTATTCTGAACAGCTTCGTTTGGGTACCAAGCAAATATTGTAATAAATTTACTAATTTATTGGATGGAGCGAGACAATTGTAGTAAACTGTCTTGCTCAGGAACACCATGTTTCCGTCCGGACTCGAATCAACGCACGTGAGTTGAAAACCGTTACCCTCTAAACTACGGTGCTCCGCTTACTCCATTGCTCACCTGGTAATAGTTGTATTCAATCAGTCGAGTCCGGGTATGAATGGTCGAAAGTAAATGCCGTTATTAGCTCGTTTGTCAGACTGGTATTAGTAGGACTTTATGTCAGACTGTGAACTTTAGCTTACGGGATTATGCATTTTATGCAGCGCAAATCTTAAGTTCACAGTTTCGCTCAGAAATGACAAAGAAATGATATTAGAAACAGAGTCACTCAACTATAGCTATACGCATTCGGTAAACTGTACCGTATGGCATGCGGTTTTATTGCAAGCAAGCATTCATGTGCTATTAAAACAAAGTACGTACGCCTTTGTGCAGATTGTGACGTTCTACCTAAAACTCAGAAAGTAAGGAATTGTTATCTCCATGGTACAGACACTGCTACATGATACTTAATAGAATATGAGAATGAATAATAGAATATTATACATTTGATTAAATTACAACATTTTTATTTAAGCAGTGTTCGGCTCAGTAGCAAAACTTGAAGGTCTTTATTAAACGTATGAGTCCTTTATAGGCCTATAGTTTTTGAACAGCTTGCAAATATTTTTTTTAAAGGCCCTGTATTAAACTTCATAACACGTTTTGAAAATAAGTTGACATTTCTGTCAGAACATTTTGAAACTCTTCCCTTTTTTTCTCGATATCTTTATTGCTACCGATATCAGAAAGTCTTCTTTTTTGTTATTTAAACAATACAGAAATCTGATGACCCCAGAAATAAATCAAAATATTCAAACATCTTTTTCAAAGTAATAGCTAAAGTGAAAGCGAAGCCATCATACCTAAAATAATGACGTATTAACTGAACTATAATATATCCATTTATTTATTACACCTCTAAAAAATACTTTGGTCTGCAACGATTTGCTATTTAATGTGTTACAAATTTTAAACAAAATATGCACTAGGGGCGTGATCTTTATCCAGCACCCAGATGTATTTTCTTTTTCACAATAATGCAAAAATTAAGACAATTTTTTGATATCCACAAAAAATCACTTTGTTTAAAAACTCGCCATTCTCCGAAAAGTGTTAGTAAACCACTACAATGCAAAACGTTTACAGCATGTAAAGCAAGACAATTCCAGTTTCAATTAAGTGCAAACGAATGAGACAAATATTTCAAGTAATACCAGTCTAAGAACATCAAAAATACAAGAATATTTGACGCGTAAATCATTAAAGGTAATTCATTTAGGTTCACCATAGTGAATTCATAATTTAGGCCTACATTTAAAGATTCACAGTCGAGTCTCTTGTTCAATATAATCCGAAGTCTCTAAATGCTTTACGACATAGCAATCAACTGAATAAAATGAATATTTAAAAACAAATAGCTTTTTTTTTATTCGACAACCAATAATTATAGGTTACTTTTTTTTGACAGAGATTACGATCAATTGTGAAAGACATATTGTGTCAAAAATTTCGTAAATGTCTACCAAATGGCATTTCGTGAATATTTAATTTCGAATTTAAAGTGAACTTAACTGTAGAAATCTAAAGCAAGGCGGGAAACAATTTGACTGTAACCCACCGCATGAAACAAATCCTCTTATTCTACTGTCACTGGTTAATTTATTCAAAATGCACATTAAATATCGAGAACAAATCATTTATTGACACAAACTATATAATAAGAAAACAACACCCCAAAGCTAACATCTTTGAAAGGACATATCTGTATTCTGTATAATTCAACTTTCTAAATCTAAAAGAATGAAAAACCGCTCTAAAAGAGTGAAATTTCATTCTTTCAAAGAGCCATATGGCGGGCAACTCTTTCAGAGTGTTTTTCTACTCTTTCACATCAAGATAAAATTATAATCCGGGACCGTTACTCTTCAAGACGTTAATCACAAACATCAAATTAGTGCCTACCTTCGAAATGGAGCGAGGGTCCATTAGAAAGGCGCGAGTACTAAAATTGTTCAAGTTCTTGTCGAGTTTCGGGGGATCCTCAGGAGTTTCACGTGGTAATACACCAAAACAAAAAGCGCCAATTTGGGGATGCTTGAACGCACGTGTGTTCTATATACAATGATGTTCCGTAAAGTTGCTTTTGAACGGTTCACTTCGTTTTACAGAAAAGTTCATTGGAATGTCGCTGACAAGGTATATTGTGTCTACAGTAATGTCAATGTCGACAAAATACCTGCTAAATAATGTCCAAATGCCGCGTGGTGTTCTAACCAATCACAGCCGTGATTCATGTCCGACATGCTACACAAAATAATGTCCGATATGCGTGCATATCGCGCCCTTCGCTGAATTGGTCGCCGTTCTTCTTTGCCCGTTTACGGTAGGTCGTTGACGAAGCGCCCGTTTGCATTGGCCGTCATGCAGTGCAAGCGAGGGGTACTAGGCACCTCGCATACAATGTACCTCACTCTATTCGTAGAGCAATCGGCAGTTTTCCATGTGCCGTTGCCATCCTTCCGCAACACAACGCACTGACGAACTTTTTGATTGGGATTTTTCGGTGCTTAGTTGGTGAAGATCAGTTCCTCGGCATTTCCAGCGCACACGAAGCTTGAGTTTACAGACTCGCGTTTGCAGCCGACCCAAACCCCGTGTTTTTCCACAGTCTGTAATCGTTTATTCACCATCCGCGCAAAGAAATCATTCTCAGCCTGTGAATTCGGCACGACAAGGTGGCTTTGTTTACTCTCGCAGAACTCTGAAGCATCTGCCCAGCTCATACGCTCCAAGTACATCGCGTAGCATGACTGATGCCAGTTCTTTCAGCCCGGAGGGCAGAGAGCTGACAAGATCGAAAAACCTCCCAAGGCGAATAGAAATGCAACCAAAATGTCACGGAGAGCTGCCATTTTGTATTTGTTAAATAATACAGTTGGGATAAAAAGTATGTCCTATACTCGGAACAACAGTTTGTTTGTCTTAATAGAAGAGATGCAATTGCTCCCAAGTATTTGAACTTGGCACAACCTATTCTCAAAGCTCTGTCAATTATAGATAGGTGTGCCTCAGACCTATTTTTATTGACTACATCGTATACCGGTGTCGCCTTTTGTGTCTTGCAGGGCGCAATTTCCTGTTAGATCGCATGTGGTTAATATGGCGTCTGCGTTTTCATGGCAACCTTTTTTTTTTTTTTAGCTATCTAGTGAAAACAGCACAATTCCAAAATACCTACCATATTTTGTTATTGGCCTTTTGGACTCGGTAACTCGGCAGAGACCTTGACTTTTTAAATTAACAACGCGATGCTTGTACAGCGCTTTACACAATGCAAGTGCTCCCAGTGATTACGTCATCAGACCATGAGACCAGTTTTCTGCTGCGGCAGGAGATCACCGCAATTTATTCTGAACAGCTTCGTTTGGGTACCAAGCAAATATTATCATAAATTTACTAATTTATTGGATGGAGAGAGACAATTGTAGTAAACTGTCTTGCTCAGGAACACCATGTTTCCGTCCGGACTCGAATCAACGCACGTGAGTTGAAAACCGTTACCCTATAAACCACGGTGCTCTGCTTATTCCATTGCTCCCCTGGTGAGAGTTGTATTCAATCAGTCGAGTCCGGGTGTGAATGGTCGAAAGTACATGCCGTTATTAGCTCGTTTGTCAGACTGGTATTAGTAGGACTTTATGTCAGACTGTGAACTTTAGCTCACGGTATTATGCATTTGATGCAGCGCAAATCTTAAGTTCACAGTTTCGCTCAGAAATGACAAAGAAATGATGTTAGAAACAGAGTCACTCAACTATAGCTATACGCATTCAGTAAACTGTGCCGTATAGCATGCGGTTTTATTGCAAGCAAGCATTCATGTGCTATTAAAACAATGTACGCCTTTGTGCAGATTGTGACGTTCCATACCTAAAACTCAGAAAGTAAGGAATTGTTATCTCAATGGCACAGACGCTACTACATGATACTTAATAGAATATGAGAATGAATAATAGAATATTATACATTTGATTAAATTACAACATTTTGAATGAAGCAGTTTTTGAACAGCTTGGAAATAGTGCTTTTAAAAAGGCCCTGTATCTGTCAGAAGATTTGAAACTCTTCCTTTTTTCTCGATATCTTTATTGCTATCGATATCAGAAAGTCTTCTTTTTGTTATTTGAACAATATAGAAATCTGATGACTCCAGAAATACATCAACATCTTCAAACACCTTTTTCAAAGTAATAACTAAAGTGAAAGCGAAGCCATCATACCTAAGATAATGACGTATTAACTGAACTATAATATATCCATTAATTTATGTCACCTCTAAAAATTACTTTGGTCTGCAACGATTTGCTATTTAATGTGTTACAAATTTTAAACAAAATATGCACTAGGGCCGTGATCTTTATCCAGCACCCAGATGTATTTTCTTCTTCACAATAATGCAATTAAGACAATTTTTTGACATCTACAAAAAAATCACTTTGTTTAAAAACTCGCCATTCTCCGAAAAGTGTTAGTAAACCACTACAATGCAAAACGTTTACAGCATGTAAAGCAAGACAATTCCAGTTTCAATTAAGTGCAAACGAATGAGACAGAGATTGCAAGTAATACCAGTCTAAGAACATCAAAAATACAAGAATATTTGACACGTAAATCATTAAAGGTAATTCATTTAGGTTCACCATAGTGAATTCATAATTTAGGCCTACATTTAAAGATTCACAGTCGAGTCTCTTGTTCAATATAATCCTAAGTCTCTAAATGCTATATGACATAGCAATCAACTGAATAGAATGAATATTTAAAAACAAATAGCTTTTTTTTATTCGACAACCAATAATTATAGGGTACTTTTTTTTTACAGAGATTACGATAAATTGTGAAAGAAATATTGTGTCAAAAATTTCGTAAAATTCTACCAAATGGCATTTCGTGAATATTTAATTTCGAATTTAAAGTGAACTAAACTGTAGAAATCTAAAGCAAGGAGGGAAACAATTTGACTGTAACCCACCGCATGAAACAAATCCTCTTATTCTACTGTCACTGGTTAATTTATTCAAAATGCACATTAAATATCTCGAACAAATCATTTATTGACACAAACTTTATAATAAGAAAACAACACCCCAAAGCTAACATCTTTGAACGGACATATCTGTATTCTGTATAATTCAACTTTCTAAATCTAAAAGAATGAAAAACCGCTCTAAAAGAGTGAAATTTCATTATTTCAAAGAGCCATATGGCGGGCAACTCTTTCAGAGTGTTTTTTTTCTTCACTCTTTCACATCAAGATAGAATTATAATCCGGGACCGTTACTCTTCAAGACGTTAATCACAAACATCAAGTTAGTGCAGTGAATTAGCCTACCTTCGAAATGGAGCGAGGGTCCATAAGAAAGGCGCGAGTACTGAAATTGTTCAAGTTCTTGTCGAGTTTCAGGGGATCCTCGGGAGTTTCACGTGGTAATACAACAAAACAAAAAGCGCCAATTTGGGGATGCTTGAACGCACGTGTGTTCTATGTACAATGCTGTTCCGTAAAGTTGCTTTTGAACGATTCACTTCGTGTTACAGAAAAGTTCATGGGAATGTCGCTGACAAGGTAAATTGTGTCCATAGTAATGTCAATGTCGACACATACATACTAAATAATGTCCAAATGCCGCGTGGTGTTCTAACCAATCACAGCCGTGATTCATGTCCGACGTGCGTACACAAAATTAATGTCCGATATGCGTGCATATCGTACCCTTCGCTGAATTGGTCGTCGGTCTTCTTTGCCTTTACGGTAGGTCGTTGACGAAGCGCCCGTTTGCATCGGCCGTCATGCAGTGCACACGAGCAGTGTTAGGCATCTCGCAGACGACATACTTGGCTTTTTGGCAGTTGTTAGTTTTCCACGTGCCGTTGCTATTCTTCGGCAAAAAGACGCACCGCTGTGCTCCTTGTTGGGGATATCCCGGTGCCCAGTTAATGTAGCTCATTTTCTCAGTATTCCCGTCGCACACGAAGCTCGAATCAGCAGACTCGCGGTTGCAACCGATCCAAAACCCGCCTTTATCTGTAACGGTCTCGAAGCGATCCACCACTATCCGCCAGAAGAAATCGTTCTCGGCCTGTGAATTCGGCACAACAAGGTGGCTTTGTTTACTCTCGCAGAACTCTGAAGCATCTGCCCAGCTCATACGCTCAAAGTACATCGCGTAGCACGACTGATGCCAGTTCTTCCAGCCCGGAGGGCAGAGAGCTGACAAGATCGAAAAACCTCCCAAGGCGAACAGAAATGCAACCAAAATGTCACGAAGAGCTGCCATTTCGAAGTTGTTAAATCATACAGTTGAGATGAAAAGTATCTCCTATATATGTGCTGGAAGCAACAGTTTGTGTTTATGAGAGACAAAATTGCTCCCGAGTATTTGTACTTGGCACAACTTATTCTCAAAGCTCATGTAGATAGATATGCCTCAGACCTGCATCGTTGTTAAATCATACAGTTGATATTCGTATAAGTATCTTCGACTCGATTCAACAGTTGGATTGGTTGAACCGTTGAAACAAGAGCCAATTTTTCTCCCTGAATGTCTGTACCAGGCACAACCGTTTCTCGAAGGACATTTAGATAGGTGTGCCTCGAACCTTATAACACCAACTGCATCGCATGCCAGTGCAGTGTTGCCTGACTTGCTGTGCGTCATGTCCTTGTTAATCGCATGAAACATTCATGAAACATACCTGCGTTTTCATGACAACCTTGTTTGTATCGAAAGAACGCGGAACGGCAGGCTTCCTCACAGTCCCGATGATTATCAAATATTGATGGTTTTTTGATGGCCTGACGTTTTGGTTCGCTTCACACCAATGTCTCAAAAGGCTTTTACATGTATTACCAATAGTCATCAGAGATCGGCGTAAGCTATCAGTATCTTCGTTAACCTGGTACTAATTTATACTCCCCTTGGATGAAAAGAGGCAATTTACCTATCGCCGTTGCGAGTTAGCCACGCCCCTTAGACAACCCTATGGAGTTTTGTGCACTAAGTCTCGATCTTGCGTGTTCGGCGTCCATTTGCATACCCTCTAATTGGACAATATTTCACGAGCTGCGTTGACGCGATTCTAACGCGATTCTGCCGCGATAGGTCAATTGTAGTTAATTGTCTTACCCACGAACAAAAACACGAATCAAATTTCTTGTTGCATGACCGAACTTTAAATACATTCTGTTATGTGCTCTTTTAGGTAGCACTAAAACGTGAAATATATGCCTAAGGCCAACTTTTCTTACCATAAAAAAATGCCTTTCGATAGCATATTGTTTATAGTTCATACGTGTAGTATGTAATACAATAGCCAGTCATCGTAAATATTCACTTTGTAATACGTCAATAGTCCTATGCAGTAACCTTATTATACACATTTTAATAGTACATTACAGTATTTTAACGGATAACTGCGCAGATACTAATATACACTGTATGTAATTTGTGCATACAATAGGTGTGCTGCTCTGGTTCTTGACCTAATTGACTTCTCAAATGTTATTGTCTTGACAGGATCAAGTTCCCTATGATTTTTATTTATTATTATGTATTTCTGATAATGAAACATGGGCCTATATACCTCAAAAGCGCCCTAAAGGCACTGTAGCTCACAAGCCTGAACAAACCTGTAGAGAGGAGACAATGAGAAGAAATTACAGATTTAGAGGTGGAAGGAAAACCACAGATTAAAAATATTCTGGGGAAAACCACGGAATCAGATAGGGACAGCAAATCTAATCCACATGTTGGCCCAGGCGGGATTCGAACCCGGGTCACAGTGATGGAAGGCGAGGAAAGTACCACTATATACGCCAACCTGACTCCCTGGCTCCCTGGCTCCTTATGAGTCTTTTTTCCGTCAAAAAAACAAGTGTATATTGCTAGTTACCACTTGTCGTGTAAAATCATGAGTCCTGCGTCTGAGATATATGTCAGAAATCACGTAGCATTTTGCATCAACAGTGCAACTATTCTAACGTACCTGAATATGTCTCGGGCTTAGCAGGATGTTAATCGATAAACATAAGGGTGACTAAATCTCTCACGTGGTTTGCGGGATGTGGATATATAAACCTTGTTACTTGTTCAGGACCCAAGATCACAATGAAGCAGTTATCAGGTTAAGGCCTATTCTACGAGTCAAGCAATGTCAGTGTTTTGTGCCTGTCTCAACGTGTTCACAAATCTACAGCAATCCCGACTTGCAGGCAATCAGATGACTTCGAAGGAATAGTCTTTACGGCAATCCACTCACGAAGCGTCCATTCTTACCAGCGGTCAGGCAGTACGCAGTATTCGGCATCTCGCAGACCACATACCGGCGGCTGTCGTTGGTGCACCTGTTAGATCTCCATTTGCCGTTATCTCCCTTGCCATACACGATGCACAGAGGTTTTGCTGAAGGGTAGCCTGGCGTCCAGTTGGTGAAGTCCGTTTTCTCGGCGCACACGAAGCTTGAGTCCGCCGTCTCGCGTTTGCAGCCGATCCACACCCCGCCCATCGGCAGAGACGCGTACTCAAGTCGTTCCATCACCATCCCCCAGATGAAATCATTCTCAGCCTGAGAGTTCGGCACGACAATATGGCTTCCCGTGCTCTCGCAGAACTTCGTTGCGTCCATCCAATTCAGGCGCTTAGAGTGCATAGCGTAGCACGACTGCTTCCAGTTCGTCCAGCCGGGCGAGCAAACAGCCGCCGATGAAAACACGGCATCAAATATCAACAACAAAACTATCAAATGATTGTACCGAGATATCATTTTTGTAGCAGAGTGATTTTGTTTCCGTATTGCTGATTGGTATAGTCTTTAAGTTCTTGCAGATTGACTGTCAAGACAAATGGATGAATCTAACACAGATGCTCGGAGACAGATTAAAGGGAGAGCTGATTCTATCTCAACTGTTCAGTGCCACTCTCGATTCGCTTTTGATACAAACTTCTGACGATTTTAACTCGATTTCATCAGGAGCTTGCATTGAATGTCATGATCACAAGGCATTGGTGGCGTGTAATGTGTTTGTTCCCGGATATTACTTCTTGAGTTCGTGTGGTGGATTGTGATGGAGTGACAACTCTTATTGTTGGGAAATGGATCGTGCCGTGAGTAACCTTGGCTGAAATCGTGTGGTTACTTGATGAGACAGTTATTTTTAAATCCAAATTAAGCTGGTAATTGAAACTTGATGATGAAAGTTTGGATTGTGTCCTCTGCCAATCGCTCGTCTGCAGTCCTATACGTGATGTTCATTAGAATAGGCGTGTTGCTTACTACCGTGAATGGTCACTTGCATTACGAGTGCCTTAGACCTACCATTAGCTCAACATGGTCCACTTTTACTTCTTCGTATCATCCACACGTTTCTCTCTACATTTTATTGACGCATGGTAGGTTTACCAGTCAGTCAATAATCAAAGTAATGAATAATATTTTTTGTGCAAATAGGAACCAGACTATTTTCCTTCCAGCCTCGCTTTGGATGGCCGCAACATGATAATGGTCTATAGGGTGAGAATTAAACAAAAAAAGTTGGGAGTTGAAATAGTCCACATGGATGAGTGTGGCATTGGAGAGTTTGCTTGTTTGTTTGTTGGGGTGTTGGTGTAGGGGTGTTTAATTGTTTGTTTGTTTGTTGGGTTGTTGGCGTAGGGGTGTTTGTTTTTTTGTTTATTTCCATTTCTACAACAAAAATACAATGAGATATTACAAGAAATTGGTAAATAAAAATCAGTAAAATTAAATAAGTACAAACGGGGGTTACATCCACAGGGGAGTACCCAGGCTGCTGGTAAAGTGCTGCATTGGGTTTATGATGTTTATTTAGCGATACAGTTGCATTAACTTATAAGTACAGTTATCAAGATTAGATAAAGATATTTGTTATAACTCTGTCTTGAATATCATTGGCCTAGAACGACCACGTGTTAAGTTTACAAAAAGTCATATCACTCCCTGTGGGATATGATGTACGTGATATCTCACAGGCTACGTACGTACCGTGTGCAACGCTAATAACTATCGTTGGTACTCACGCTGTTTTCACCATGTTTTCACACATGAGTGGGAGCAGCGAACTAGCAGACGATCAGCTGATTCAAGTACGCAACATGCATGTGAGTTGACATTCGATTGTCATGATTGTTGTGTTTACTGCTGTTTGTTTTCGTAATTTTTACATCAAAATCCAAAGAATCCAAGACAGAGGTATAACAAAACCATTGTTGACTGCTTTGATGTGGGATATGACGTTTTGAACACCCTCGGGGCGCAAAGCATCGGCGGCTTCGCCTCGGGTGCTATATGCGCCCCATGGGTGTTCAAGACGTGACATCCTACATCAAATGCATGCAGTCAACAATTGTTAAACATATAGATAAACATATAGAGGTGTACGTATTCATTGTGCACAGCAATTTAGCTCAGTCCCTCAAATTTAAGCCGCAAAACCTGTAACTGGCGACTGACGTGTCGGTACCCTGCTTGAATCCCAAGTACTCGACGGGTACCGGGGAGGAATCCTCATAGCTCACGATGGCTTCTACCTCGGAATCCTTCCCGAGGGCGATGGTTAAAATGTCGGACCCGCCACGGCCTTTCGTCCCTGGAGTTGCGCCGACCCAGAAGTGCTTGAACTCCGACTTGTCCAGCCAGCCGGACGACTCGAACTCGCTGGCAAGATTGCGGCACTGACTGCACCGGCGAATGGCCGACACGCCGTTCGGCCCACCGATCACGACCTCGTACATGTCCGCGACGTCGTTGTTTTGACTGGACAGGGAGATGTGCACGTCATTCTTTGAGCGAACGGAGAATTTCACCAGAAATTTACCGTCTTCAGACTTTGGGAGTTTCGCGAACTCATAACGATATTTCCCGCCAGTACTATCTTCAAATGTGTGACAATCTGTGAATCGAACACAAAATTTAAGATGATAACCGCCGTGTGGTTAAAATATTGTCAGCAATTCTTGTTTTACCATTTCCAAGGGTATTTTTGAGCTTTTTTGTTTCTTTGCTAAGGCAAATTTCCTTATTCGTGAGAAATATTGTGATATTATTTCGGGCAGAATGGCACAGCTATAACATTTCAGCACACAAACGTTGCTAGAATTTTTGATATTTTGCAGTCGTAAATGTTCTTTTCATTGGTAATTCGGAAGTTGTTTTGTCATTACATGGCAGTGAGCCAATGAGCAAACCTTTCTCGCAAATGTTCCCATGAGCAAATTTTGGGTTCACAAGAGCAACAGAAAACCCCTAAACTGAGCAGCCAGTGTCTTCCTGAAATGACATCGCAGCAACAGCGCCCTCAGTTGTCTAGAAGAGCATGGTAAATTAATATTTAAAGAAGTGCACCTTTCAATTAAATTAGCCCAAAAGGGATGTCAAATAGTTTACATACATAATTTTAAGAGGAGTTGAAAGTTGCACCAAATATAAAGAAAAAAGGCATCGCATGAACCCTTTAAAGAGAGAGCACTTTTGAGGAAAATGCGCCTCTAGTCTTTGGAATCGAAAACGCTTTACCACGAAATGAGAATACAAGCTATGCGTAGTGAAAAGATCGTCACAATGAAGAATACAAAATAATGTTCAGTCAACTTGGAAATCAGCTATTTTCGTGGAACAATCGCGAAGGAACTTCGGGGTATAACTTTTTTTTTCCTCAAGAAATCGAGCCATGGAGCGCTAGTCGTCATTCCAGTCTTTTCAAAACGTTCTTTTCAAACAAGTAGGCCTATGCGCTTTGATCGCCATGTGCAGGCATGTCACACTGAATTATCACTTCCATTTTAAGCGGAGCTAATCTTTTGTTGACAGTGTGATTCAAAATTCGGTGCTTGGAATACGTATAGACAAAGCCAAAAACTGCTGCTGCGCTAGTTAATAAACGGGTTTTCAACACATTCTCAGTTGAAGTGAGATATAATTTGGATTTTCTCCCACCAAGACCTTTAAAAGAACGTATAAGTAAACAATGCAAAACGTATGTATTTTTTTTTTGGAAACCTGTCAAAATATACACCTTTAATTTCATCCATCGAATACAGTTAAGTAATGAAATTAGGACTGAAGGTTTTCTGCGAGGCTTTGAATAGTCGTGTTGGAAACGAAAATTGGGTCATGATCGTCCGCTGATGGCGTCATCACGACGAACTTTAACACAGTATTAGAAAACCAATGATTCAATTAATCTTCGTGGGATGGTTTATATTTTAGAAACAAAATTTTTCCCGTAAACACAACTGCCCTCGGCTACTTTCAAGGAAATCATTTTTTTATAACGGTCAATCTATATTCAATCAAGAATCATAACAGCTTCTGCTTGATTGGTCTTAACCCTTATTGATAGGCGTTGCTATGATCAACTGCCTTTTGATCAAGTGTTTCCTTGGCTCGTAAAAATCGAAGAAGAGGTTTACGTCAAGGAGATCGAGATACGTTGTTTGCTTGTGGCGCTGTGGTCAATTGCAAAAGAGCAAAATGACGTGATATTATATTTTATAATAAAGACATTAAAAATGGTTTGCATTAATCCCAAAAGTAACCTACCGAATTGTTATCAAAAAGCTTACTTGGATTAAAGATCGTACTGGTACTAAACGCCCTGTGAAATTATTATGTCAGGCGTGTTGTCATTTAGAATCAAGATTTCCAACGATCAGTCAATGGGCTGATTTTTGGAAATAAAGAGTGCTATTGACAAAATCGTGTTTCGTGATCAAAAGATTGTGCATGGTTTTTCACTGTTTCCTCGAAAAGTGCCAATGAAACCTCAATGGGCTATTTCGTCTTTGGATTTTGAGTGGTTTTAGTATTGGAAACGAATAAAATGTGTGGAAGCCGGGGGAGGGGGACGGGGAAGGTGGGTGTGCCGGGCGAGTGAAGGGGGACGCTAGGTGGGAGAGGGGGTTCCGGGCCATACCCCCGGAATTTTTTTCCAAATCTACGGTGCCGTCCTCTGCATTCCATCTAAGGAAATCTGAGAATAAATTTAGGAACTTTAGAATTCCATTTATTATGTTGGCCCCATTTTACTGGTACCAATGAAAGCAGTGTTCTTGCTATGCCTTTAAGACTGATAAACACACACTATATTATAACAACTAAGTTGGTGCACTCACGTAATTTGCCGTCACCCTCGGCAGCCTCGGGACAACTTCCCGACCTCGTCAAAATTGGCCCCGAGTCCGCTGCGATCGCAATTTCGGACAAGTTGTAGTACGTAGGCGTGACGGAGCGGGCGGGAGCGAAGGTGTTTATCCCGCCGAGACGGAGGGCTTGGCCACGGCAGACGCACGGGTCTTGGGTCGGCATGACCCAGGCTGCGTGCCCGTTAGAATCCGGCTCGCAACCGACGTAGCATTGCGCCTCTACTCCAGAAAGTAATCCTGTCAATTTTGGAATAATGGGAAAAAATGATACTTATCAAATTAAAAATATATAAAATATGCTAATACTTTGGGTAAACATAATTATGCTGCCCTTTTCGCATTTTGATTAAATGTAAATTTTGGGGTTGAAAATGATGATCGAAATAAGGTTAAGGCAACGCAAGTTAATCAAAACAAGGATTGCAGAGTTCCAACTGATTTTGCTTGATCGCCCCACATTTTAAAGACTTTTGAAGACAAATTTGACTTGAAAAACAATTAGAGCCTAAAGATGTGCATGTTTTGCATCGTAAATTTCCTTTGGGTGGGGGATAGTGGGAAGGGTGAATTTTGGAAAATTGTGGGGGATGCAAAGTTCTTGAAAGATATAGGTCACAAAGGAATTTTGGGAAACCATGCACTAGGTTCGGGTTTTCTTAAATAATAAGCCTACTTTTAGTTTTCATGTCAAATACTACTTACAATGCAAGTCAGAAAAATCTCCACTTTGTAGAGATTGTATTTTCCTTGTCAAAATACATTAAAAGTATTTTCTCTCCCCAACTATGGAAATTCATTTAACTCTGCTCAAGAACTATAACAATTAGATTATTATTTGAATAAAATGGCAAAATTTCAATAAAACTTACCGCAAATGGTCCAAACAAGGCGGATCTGCCCTCGATTTGTGCTTACATATTCCCCCATCATCACTTGAGATTGTCTACTCCTGTTCTGCGGAGACTACATCTCCGTCATTCCCTCAGCATGTAACTCACTGCCGTCACGGTAAAATATTACTATCGATTACCACTTGATTTCAACCGCATGATCTTGAAAATAAATGGTCATGATAGGTTTTATGCGTTTACGAAACTCCGGCTTCGTTTCCGGTTCGTCTTCCTCAGTCCAAGATGAATAGGGTAGGGAGAAATGAGGGAACCTTTCCCTGCCTGCCTGAAGTAGGCCCCTCCTTGCCAGGCATTTTTGCTGAAACCGCATTGGATGCCCCTCCAGATGACACTACCTGCAAATTGGACTGCACTTACTCCACTCCTGCTATGTAGCGCGAGCCGAAAATGAAACGAAGCCGAGATTTTTCGCTATGTCCCTATTTTGTTCTATAAGCTGCCAGCAGAGGGCGCCCCATTAGTCGAATTTGCCAACCCAAAGGAAAGAAAAGAGACGTGAGTTCAACTGTTCAAGTGGTGTTTAATTATTTCGTGTAAAATATTTCTGTTTGAGAACATTGTTCATTTTTTGAGACCATTGCAAGATTGGTAATGATTTAAAGAACGAAAATATTGTGCGTTTTGTGCAGACAAGGAGCCAGTAAAGTTCTGCCAACCACTGAATTGTTCAGCACTGCACTGACACTTGACAGTTGACCTGTTGACAGCAGACGACAATATTATTTTTGTGAACACGGACCACTGCGCTAAATTTAGTTACAGTACGTGCAGTCATGACAGTAGATAATCTCCAACATGTATGATTTACAAAAATAAATGGCATAGTGTTAAGTTACTAATTAACATGTTCACAATTACAGAGCATAGGCTTATAGTTATATTTTATAATAAATTATAACTTTCTTTTACAGGAATCATATGGAATTGTACAGGGATAGGTATGGCAGATATCAAACTTTCAGTCCGTCAGCTTGTTCGAGAATCTCAAAATGTCCTCCCCTCATCCAGAGATTCCTCGGAACTCTGCAGAGCCCTGGAGGACATCTTGGCACTTCTGCCAGGGAAGAAAGCGAGTCTTAAAGACGCCCCCGGCATGCCTCAAGGCGAAGCGGTCAAGGAGTTTGGAGCCTGCCACTTTGTTCGCTTCTTGGAGTTTCTAGTCGGTCAGTTCAGCCTGGACTGGTGCGGCTGGTTTGCAGCGGACGAGAGGCAGCGTTTGCTGGACGTCTTCTTCCTGGACGGGATTCACCATCACGCCTTCCTGGTACTGTGCAGTGCAGTCACACACAGCAGGTTGGTTGGAGAAGTAGATTGGTGTCTCTCTTTTAAAAAAAATAAAAAATAAAATGGTTGTTGGAAAATGTACTGCCTTTCTGCCTGGTTCATACTTCACGCTAGGGTAACGGCAAACATCACATTGGGATTCACAGTAAAACTTCAGTTGTTGGCATCATCCAAAATCGCTTCGCTTTCACTTTCACTTGAAGTATGAACTGGCCTCTCAAAAGGCACATTTGTAGGTAGTTATTACTTCCATCTCATATGTTCTGTGTATGTAATGGACCAATAGAATGTAGGGGTGTGCATCGCAACCGGGTACCCGAGTACCCATCCACTGATGTCAGGAACCGGTTCCAGATTATGCGTTTGGGTACCAGTAACCAATCTATACAAATTGCTTGGTAACTTCTCAGACAATGAAATGGTAATGGTTTGAATGTCATTTGTGGGGAATTTTCAAAGTGATTACCAGGCTTCATGGAAAACCAAAACAGGTGTCACGTTTATGTGAATTTTAATGCGTGACAGATGACGCTCGCAAAAGTTGCAGTTTACACTGTGAAGCTATAAAGCCCTTGAGACAACTTACACGATTTGAATTTTGGGGTTGGGTTTCTTACCCGTGTACCCGTGTTTTACTTCAGTAGGGTACCTGGTTCCTGTACTGCCCATCAATGCACACCACTACTTAAAGGACACGATTTGCCTAGCTGAGCTGGACCTAAAAGTCTTAATTTTGGACATTGTACTAATTGTCTGTCAGTCAGTGAAACAGTCAGCCAGTGACTCAGTCAGTCAGATGACAGTAGCTTGGCTACTCGGGTCCAGCAAAAAGGCCCATTTCTCCTCTTCTTTTTGCATCCACAGTCCAAGCTTCAAGCAGAACAAGTGTCTGTCTCTCCTTGAGGATTTCCTTCTCCGGGGCAGAATGTCCGATCTCATCTGGGCTCAGTGCTGCGTCCTCTCCGATCTCACCGACTCGGGGTCTCAATCCACTAAGCACCGAATCCTGTGGGAACAGCTGCTCACAGCGATAGTCACGCTACCAGACAGAGTAGCCAACAAAGTGCAAGGCAAATGCAGGTACAGGCCCAATCTTCTTTACCAAACACTAGCGAAAGGCAGGACATTGGTGAAGATTTTAGGAGTGATTGAAAATTGACTGTACTAGTGTTTATAATGTGCCAGGCTTGATGACTACATATGGTGCACGAAAACCAGTTGGAATAACAGTGTTAGGAATGTGCCCTGTTGGTCATCATGGGAGGCGATCTTGGGGGGGAGGGGGGGGGGGGAGGTAGGGGGCAGACATTCAACCCCCCCCTCCCAAGAAAATAAACAGCACCAGCATATGAACAAGTGTGTATATGCATTTTGCCGTGTGTATACATGGTTTAACATCACCCCAAGAGTAAGATAGTGTCATCCTCACCCAACCCCACCTTTTCCCCTGCCCTTCCCTACCCTCACACCGCCCCACAACCCTTCATCCCCACACCCCCACCCCCCACCCCAGTTTTGTTTGAAATTCCAAGTTGCCAGTGAGCTCATTAACAGTTTGTGCAGTCAGTTTGTGTTGTTGGAGTATCTGTATGGTTTTTTTGTTAACTTTTAAATCCTCATTTATCATTTTTCTATTTCAGCGCTTGCTTCTTCCCCAAACAATACTTCACATCACTTGCCAAAGATCTCCTCGTGGTACTCCACAAAGTCTACAACCAACTCAAAGGTAATTTGGGCTAATACTCAACACTTTCCAGGTGTGCATATAAACACAGGGTACATTTGGTTGGTTGTCTTATTTTCTTGACATTCCTATGCTTTAAGAATACATTCGACCTTTTGTTTCTGCTATTGGTCTGCCGCTGTTTAGCTGCAGTAACTAATAACATCATAATAAAGTGGTCCAGGAATGACACTTGTCAGGAGTTTTTGTCTGGATTGTTTCCCGATTTAAGGAATTTTAAAGAAATCTGGATAATTCCTGAGGTGTTCCTGTAAAAATGTTTTTACCTAAAACAAAAGAAAAATGTATTTTAAGGGTGCCTTAAGGCAAATACAAACATATACCTTAGACCCTACGTTGCTCTGGGCCCTCTGTGACCCTCAAACCCTCTGCCGATTATTACGTGGAATTTTTCATTTTCTTCCAATCTCACCTCTGGTTTTCGTCTTTCTCTTGTCTTTGCATCCAGCTAGCAAAGATTGCTCTCTGCTGTTTGTGAGCCAGTTGATGGGCAGAATATGTCTGAACGGACATGCAGGTGAGAAAATGCCGTAGGACTACTGGTGGGTGTTTTTGAATGCTGCTTCAATGTTTTTGATAAAGTATAGTGTGTTTGATATTTTGTAGTCATAGGGAAAGCAGCCACACTAACCCTGAATTTTTGACAAATATTTCCTAAAATAAATGCAACACTAATGCTCTTAGAAACGTAAAAAAAAAAAGTTCTAGTTCATATTCCATCTTAATGCCCATTGATTCTCACTGATTCGTAAAACTCTGACCTGATTTAAAAAAAAAATGAGATCAAACCCATGGAATCAAGTAGGGACTGAAAACCCATTCCACATATCGAACCAGGGTCACAACGGTGGAAGGCGAGGAAAGTACCGCTACGCCAACCTGACTCCCTGTTTTTAAATAAACAGAGGATAACTGGAGTTTTCTAATTTTGTCAAGCACTGGTGGTAGATATTGATTGTAGATTTTACAAATCGGAGTATTTGATGGGAAACAATTCTCAAGAAAGAAATTCTCTTTTCAAAATATGTCATGGACATTTCTTCAATTGTCTCATTTACTGGTCATTATAATTTTCATTTTCAGATACCATTTTCTCCTTTCTCTTGCCTCATTTTGTGAAACTGACAGCGGATGATTTCCTGTGGAGCCGTGTCTGCTCTCGAGTCATCGTCGGCACACCGGAGCGATGCTTAGAGAGTGTCTTGGACTGCCTCCTCAAGAAAATACCATGGTAACACTTCAAGAAGTCTGTTGTTATTAAAAATAAAATTCACTGCGACTACATAACCATTACTGTTCTGAAACTTGCATGGGATGTTTTTTTGCTAATTTCAGAGTTCCGACACTGACCTTTCAAATTTGGATTTCTTTTTTGAGAGGTGTTTGATTTTGAAATTGGTCTGCTGATATTACTTGACCAAACAAGAAATGAAAAATCTTTGCTTTCTCCTGATAGGTATGGCATCATGTCGAGGCTCCTGGGTGATGCGTTGCTTAGCAACAAGAAACTGCTCTTCCTGCTCACCAACAAGTTCTTACTCCTAAGATGCTACAATCAGGTCAGAATTCAATCGAAAATTAATTCAATTAGTGATACACATTTTGTACATACATTTATACTAAATTAAAATAAATTGTCTACTTTTGCTGTTAGTTTATTGGATTGATTTACCATAAAGATTACTACCCTAAAACATAAATCAATTATTAAAATAAAATTTTACTTAACACACACGAGTGCTGGCCCAATTTATTAAAAAGTTTGTTAACCTAATTTTGTGATTTTTGTTCTTGAATTTCAGGAGTTGGTTCCACAGAACATTATCGGTTACTTGGCAGACTCGCCCAACAGGAGACATCTGGTTGTCAAAGTAAGTGCAAGAACTGAACAAAATGTTCGGTCTCTCTTACATTGTATGTGAATGTCTGAGCTCTTGCAAGTGGCTGAGATGGTTAATGGTTAGACAGTTTAAGGTTGTAAAAGTTATTATTATTTCCTTTTATTTATTTTTGGTAAAAATCAAGGAGACCTCAAAAGCCCCCTAGGCACTGTAGCTCGAAAGCCTGAAGAAACCTGTAGAGAGAAGACAATGAGAAGAAGTTACAGTTTTAGAGGTGGGAGGAAAAAGCCCAGAAGAATATTCTGGGGGGAAAACCCACGCAATCAGTTAAGGACTAAAAACCCAATCCACATGTGGGCCAGGGCAGGAATCAAATCCGGGCTGCAGAGCTGGAAGGCGAGGAAAGATCCACTACGCCAAATTGACTCCCCAAGTTTAAGTCAATGAGTCCATCTCCGTCATATTTTGAGGGGAAAATTGAAGTTTACCGCCATCCCTTTAAATTGGTGGTTTATTTTAAAATGTGAATAAAGGTTTAGAAAATGCACATTCTTTTTCTTCTGTGAAGCTCCTTTTTATGACATGAACTTTTATTTGGTGCAGAAGACTACATGAATCAGGGTTCGACTAGCCAGTCGGGCTACTGAAACAGACTCTTAACTAGCCCGCGGGCATGTTCACTAGCCCGCAGGTTTTTTTGTGCATACATGTAAAACATATATAGGGCCTGAAAGTTGACCCCTGGTGGAGTGCTTCAGGACCTCTCGAAAAGAAAAATTAACCTGTAAAAGTCAGAGTCTTTAAAATTTATTTGGTATATTGATATCTTAAAAAAATCACCCTCAGAATTTTATGGAAACTGAAAAATCGCATGACGTGAAAGAGAAATGTCCTGCCAAAAATTGACCTGTCACTTCTAAAAACTTCCGTGTGGACTCGTGGAACTCGATCACTCGTTTAAGCATTTCTGTTTCTGTCCCTCCCTACACTTTCCTTTGTAGCCCTTACCTTGAGTGGCTTTCAGCCTTTTAGTGGGTGACTTCCACACAAAAAAAGGTTACATTTGCTAAAAAAGACTTTTTCTTCCTGTTTTTTCCAACAATCACAGACTCTGAAGACCTTGTTGGATGTGTGGGGAGACAGCAGTGCAGTCAAGCACACGTCCTATGACCAGCACGCCTACCTGACCAAGACGATCCTCATATGCCTCGGTCATCTCAACCAGCAGGAGAAGAACCAGCACAAATCAGGTACTGATAGCCCCAACACTACCCCAATATTCATCTCTGATTTGAAATAAGAGAGTTCAAGCACAGCCAGGCAACATTATCATTATGACCTTTGACATGGGTCAACTCAAAATCCATAATCCTTTGCCAGTCCATAGAGCGCTGTGGTCCAATGGTTACGGTGTTCGACTTATGTGCCGTGGTATGTAGGTTTGAACCCTGTCGGGGAACATGGTGCTTATTTGTTCTTGGGCAAGACACTTTACTACAATCACCTCTCTCCATCCAGGAGTATAAATGGGTACCTGTGAAGGTAGAGACCAGATTGCGCTGAACTTGAGCTGTTGCAAAAGAAAAATGGTCTCATGGCCTGATAAGGCCAAAAAAAAGAATAGTTCTGCTTCCGGTTACCCGACCGACCCTATTTTTAGGCTGCGACCCTAAAAATTTTATCGGCAATTCCAAAAAAAAAAAAAAAAAAAAGATTGAATAAATAAAAATAAAAACCTTATGTCTTGTCTGTCTTCACAAAATACCTCTCAACAACCCTTTTGCATCAAAATGCTTGTATTTATTGTTTTCTTACTTACATTCGCTATTTTTTCAAAAGAAACCTCCGTTATTTTTACAAATTAAGCTACGATTCAACTACTTAGCAATGATGTCTATAATCACGTGCGTAATAAGCGCAACTGCGCGACGTGGTTCCGCGCCCCACCAATTATGAAAATGCGGTAACTAGTCTGTGCACGGCTATGCGATCGATAGCGCTAGCAGTAGCATGGCTATGCAGCAGGCGCAGGCGCGTGCTCTGTCAACTGGTCGGACTCGACATCGTAAAAATGCTGAGAAAGACATCGTAAAAATGCCAAGAAAACACCGATGGAGAAAGAACATTTTTGCAAGTTAATTCACAGATTTGATCTAGCTTGTCTGTGTATGTATTTTCCGTTTTCACGAGTTCATTTTGAGATCGTACTAATCGTATTTGGAGTGATACAATGCAGCGTGTTTCCTGAAATTTTGGTACATGTACAGTGCATCACACACTTCGGAGTTTTGGCCAGCTCCCATTCTTGACTAGCGTTGTGCCTATGGCGCGAACGACCTGAATTTTCCACAATTTTTTTGCGAATTATCGAACGTAAATATATTGACAATAATTAAGGTAGGTTTTACTCACTTTTTGTGGCCATTTTGTGTATAGCTTTTGTAGTGCAATGGAAATAGTTTAGGCTAAAACTTCGCACATATATGAATACCCCATTCAATCTGCATAAAAAAAATTGGCAAAAAAAAAAAAATTTCCGACCGACCGACCCTATTTTTGAAAGGCATGTAATCGGAAGCAGAACTATTTTTTTTTTTGGCCTAAACAGGGGTTTGTTTGTGATTATTCAGCAATTGGCCGGGATATCCCATGAAAGTCTCTCGACTTATTTCCAGTGGCGTCCCTTGATAGAAGATGTGAAAGGACATTACAGTTTTAGAGGTGGGAGGAAAACCCCAGAATGATATTCCAGGAGAAACCCATGGAATCAGGCAGGGACTGAACACCCAATCCACATATTGGCCCAGGCGAGATTCCAACCCGGGTCAAAGCGGTGGAAGGCGCGGAAAGTACCGCTACGCCAACCTGATCCCCCCGCCACACTTTAAATTGTGAAGCACTTTCAGACCTTTGGTATAAAGCGAGTCTGGTTCCCCGTCTACCCTTTTCAGTTCTCATGCAGAAGCTGCTGTCCGGTATGCACTGCCACCTGAACAGCCCGTTACCCAAGGTGCGCAGACTAGGCATGATCACCGCCGAGGCTCTGACCAAGACCTTGGAGACGGAAGGACCCAAGCTGAGCTTTGAGTACGAGACAGACGAGGAGAGTCGGTTGCTCTTGTCGCTCCTGGTGCCGCCTGATGACCCCGGGATGGATCAGATCTCAAAGTAAGGCTGTCTAAGTTCGGGCCATTCACAATGCAGTGCGCCACCAAGAGTTTGACATGGAGAGTCCATTTTTCAAGTTAACGGTCGACAAAACATTGCCCATTTGAATGAGTGTCAGTAGACAACTTGAGCATAAATATTATAGATGGATATAGCATTCTGCGGCCTTACAAAAAACGCCATATTGATGAAAAGAAAAGAAAAGGGCAAAGAGACCCTTGAATCATATGCTTATGAAACTACTGACTGGAAAAATGAACAATTTCAAAATGTCCTGCGCTGCGAATTTTGTCGACCATCTCCCACAATGCGCTGGGAAAAAACGAACTCTCCATGGCAAACTGTTGGTTGCGCTCTGCATTGTGAAACGACCGAAATTGAACCTTGAAACTGAGTTTCCATTATTCCAGTCTGGGAAAACTCAGGGAATTTGGAAAAAAACACCAAAAATCAGGGAAAACTTAGGGAATTTGATAGTGACCCAGAAGGGAAAAGTTTTTGCCGGTTTTGGCGTATGTGCGCCTTGTGCCATGTGTCCAAGTTGCGTCCATTGACTGACTGGCTATGGTGGCTTTTTAGTGTTTATGCAGTGTGAATATTACACACCTCTCTAGAAAATAACAATTGACTTCCCAGCAACCTCATTAAAGTGAAAATAATTATTTCTCACACAATTTTGGAAATTTCTAAGGGAAAAATCAGAAAACAACTCAGGGGATTTTGTTTTATAAAGTACTTGGGAACCCTGTGCTGGTATCAGAGTTGATGGTTTTGACAAGATGTTTTTGGGGGTTGACTCGTTTGTCCTCGTGTAGAGATGTTGTTGAGATGTCCCTCGGTGAGGAAGAGACAAGAGAAGAAGCTACTTCCAACCAGACAGAGCAGGAAGACGCAACTCAACAATCCTCTCGAGATGATGATCTGGACAGGTGTGTTGTCTCAATAAGACAGGGATGTAGCCGAGACCATTCAAGGGCGTCAATCGCTTATCAAAGGGGGGGGGAGACATAACTTGATTAAAATTAATGCAAGCGCGAAGCTCTAACGGCGTGGGTTTCAGGGCCTGCTTAAGGACACTGAAAAACTTGGATTCTAGACACTGTAGTGCTATCTGAGGCAATTTCTGATCAGTTTAACTTTTGTTGACATTTAAACATCATTTTTGAGTTTGAAGTCATCAAATCAGCTAATTTGAGCAATAGAATCATATATAGGCTCCTTCAGTCAAGACTTCAGCTTGTTACCAAATTTTGAAATCCACAGATGTGTTGTCAAAGATTTTGTCAGTTGCAAACCACCATGTTGGTTTTTAACTGAGTCTTTTTGTATTTGTTCACAGCGATGACGATCTTGAGCCGTTTGATATGTCTGAAGACGTCAAGACGTCCGAAGTCAAGACGCCTATGTACATCAGGGACTGCATTGAAGGTGGGTTGGATTCAGTGTCTGCCTCCGTTCATCATCAAATATGATATGTCTGAAGAATTAAACACAAAAATCTTCTGGGAAAAGACTCCGATGTACATTTGGGAGTAAAGAAATTCTTTTGCATCGCTGATGTCCGAATGAAGGCACAAAATAAAAAAAGGCTTCTCTTTGCAACTTTTTAATGTGTTATTTGTTAATTAAACAATAAAACAGTCGAAATAGCCTCGTCTGAAATTACCCGGTCCGAAATAAAAAAATAAAATGCTAAAAAATTCCCCATCTGAAATTTCCCGGATTTAATTTCCTGTGCTGAGATTTCTTGTGCTGAAATTTCCAGTGCTGAAAGTTCCCGTGCTAAAATTTCCAGTGCTGAAATTTCCAGTCCTGAAATTTCCCAAGCTGAAATGTCCTTGCTCTAACAGCCAAGACATGAGTAGATAATTAGAGGGCTATGCCAATTACACCAAATATTTGAATATTTAATCATCAACGAAATATCCCAATAGAACTCAAGTTGACATAATAATGTGAGCTGTTTGGAGGAAATGATGAAAAAAATCCAGGATGGTATTTTAATTGTTTAAGTTGAACTTGCGACCTCCAGATTTCCGTTTGGGTGCTCTACCAACTGAGCTATCCAGCCCTATGTTGGCGGCTCCCCATTTAGACTATAGAGCCCCTTGAACAAAGACATTGACAAAACTCCTTTGTTGGTAGAGCACCAGAACGGCAATCCAGAGGTCGCAGATTCAAAACTCTGTTCCAGTCAGTTTCTTTGTTCAATTATTCTATGTTCTTAATTTGTTCAGGTTTGCATGCTAAGGAGAATCGTGAGTTGACGGAGACTAGTCTGAAAGTTGCTGAGAAGCTTGTCCGCAGCAAACCAGACAATTTACAAGAGGTATGTTACTCACTAAGAGACTGATGTGAAATATAATAAATTAGAAAATTCATCATTCTCCAGGATGTTACTAATTACTAACAAAAATTATTATCTAGGTTTGAGGGTTTTCAACGACCAACTCCAAATTTGATAATGATAACTTGTCAGCTTTGTTTTCTTATTTTTACTTGTTTTGTGGCACTTTTGTCCAGGAGCTTTATTTCAAATTGTGATTTATAACTGAAAACTTACGAGGCTTATATTTTATTTTGGGAGGATGGATTTGCCAGGGTCAGCTTGCCATTTGAATCAGCGGGTAATGGAACAGGTTTGGGGTAATGGGTAAACCTCTAGTGAAGTGGCAAAACTTTTTACTAAAAGTTTACCTTGCTGTGATGCTAAATTCCATCAGTGCTCCAAGTAGATGTTGCAGGGGCCCACTTTTTTAACACTCAATTTTTCAGTTGAAATGAGTTTGTTCCTGGCTTCTGCAAAAACACTTTGTTCTGTTTTGAATATTGATCTCATGGGTAACATCCATTTTTTTTCATTCAAGGTTTGTGTGGAGTTGATGCAGGTCCTCCTTCATCTTGAGGATGTCTTTGAGATTGATGACTTCACTGTCTTGAGACACTCGGCAATGGTGGCTGCTACGATACAATGCCCTATCCAGGTAGGAACATACACACCTTTGATTTCACATGCAATAGTTTGTTAAATCGTCCTAAACCCTCCTAGTCTTCAGCACTTCACAACCCTTCGAGTCTTGCAAATCCACTTGTGCCTGCAGAGTTAGCAGCCACACTTTGAGGTGATCTTCTGTGGAGTATGGATAACACATCCCTGCACAATTCCTTTGTGATGTTAAGATCAGGGCAAGCAGGCAGATTCAGTCATGCTTCACTGCTCTCCACAGTGCTGTTTTTGTGTGCAGTGACTCTAGATCTCTGTGTGACACAGTTATTTAACACTTCGTATACCTTCACTTGAAACTGGCCTGCAGGGTTTTAACGGGTTTTGCATATTGCTCTAAATATTCACTAGTACGGTTAATTAATATCAAGTCATTTTTTTCAATTTTAGAAAATCTTCGGATAACAATCTTTTAATGATACCATAGAATTAATGGTAATTGATTCAACTTCCTTTGAAACTGCAGACATCCCAGTTTTTGACAGCCGAGTTCTACGACAGAAACTACAACATCAGGCAGAGGCTGGACATGCTTCAGGTAAAAGATTATAGATTAACAAAAATAACTCTGGCATTGTGGAATACCACTGAAATAGAATAAACTAATTTTCCATCAAGTATTGGCCATCAAAGTTTGATTAAAGTTGGCCTTGATTAGTTTTCATCAAAGCCTTACTCAAGAGTTGCACTTTTCACAACATAATTTTCAAATAGGCCACAAAAGGATACAGCTGGATAGCTCAGTTGGTAGAGATCCGGAAGGGCATTTCGGAGGTCGCAGGTTCAAACCCCACTCCAGTCAATTTCTTTGTTCAACTTTAAAAAACTTCTAAGAAACTTGTTGGATGGAGCATATTTAGGGATAATAGCCTTTTTATTTTCTTTAGGTCCTGGCTGCAGCAGCCCAAGAACTTTCCCAGCCCCTGGAAGAAACACCCCCCTCTAGTGGTGGTCTACAGAAGCCATGCCGACCTTCGACCCAGGCTGCGCCAAACCCCTCGGAGGAGGCGGAGCATTGGAGAGACATTGTGCAGAGACGGATCGAGAGCAAGACCAGGCGATTCGCCAAGGTGAGTCTTCATTACCCTAGTTTTATGGGAAAAATACTCAAAATCAACATAGAAACAAAGACGTGTTTTTCATTGATTGGAGGAGTTTTCAGTTGCTTCCTTTTTTTCCATTGTTGCTTTATTGTCGTTATTGGCTTAGTTTCATATTTTGTGTGAAGAATGACCTCAAAATTAATTGAAACTCATACACGTAACAAATCATGCAGGTAAGCACTTTCACTCTGAGAGAGGTTGTTGCTTTCTGTGGTCAGTTTTAGATAACATATTGACAGGAGTCATCTATCTGCACCCTTGTTTGAGTTTGGATAAACCCTGCCTTTGTGTCCGTATAAAACTGTTGAACAGTCGGCATAGTAGATCTTATTTTATTTTTGTCTGGTTCATATCACGCAGGGCAGAAGCACCCCAGCTCCTACACCTGTCGCTAATAGGTTTGCACCTGTCGCTGGGCATTTCTTCTTCCCTCTTCTCAAGAGCTTTGATAGGTAAGCTGAAGTTTAGTTTAAAGGTAAATTCAGTCACAAGCCAATGTGGCCCATCAGGCCGGCGTTTAGCTCCGTTTTCAGTAACATGAAACAACTGAGAATATTTCTATTCCCCCTGGACGGGATGCCAGTCCATCGCAGGTTACACCCCAGCTAATGCTGGTACCCATTTATACTCCTGGGTGGAGAGAGGTAGGTTTGGGTGAAGTGGCTTGCCCAAGGACACAACATATGGCCAGAATAGAAATGTTCTGCGATATTATTTAGTTCGTTTTTCCACAACCACGTCCGGTGTTAGATTAAAAAGTTAATAGCTGGGCACCCCATACAATTCTAAGAGAGAATGTTAATATAGAGTTTACGCAACTAATGACGCTCTGTGGGTCAAAATTAATCCAAGTGTGGACGCACAGTAGAATTAACCACAATGGAATGCTAACAATCATTCATAAAATCATTCACTGTAACTTTTACTAAATTTAGTCCAGTGTAAACGTGGCTTAAGGTTGTGTTTATTTCTTTTTGAACAGTAAGATGAACACCATGGATATGATAGGTGATGACTTCCTTCTCCTTGGTAGAATGTTGTACACACTCGGCATTGTGGTCCACGCCGCCCAACATGCACCGGTCAGTATTTAGAAAAGTAACACTTGATGTATGGAGTTAATTGCCTAAAGGCACATAGAATCATTTGCTTTTCACACATTTTGTTAGTTTCCAATATAATACCACTCAAAATCCAAAGAAAAATGTTCAAAACCTAACCTGTTGAAATTACAGTTTTTGAGAAAACAGTGAAAGAGCATGTACTACCTTTTGATCACGAAACACGATTTTGTATATAGCACTCCTTATTCCCAAAATCAGTCAGTTGACTGATCGTTGGAAATTGTCTGCATTTGTTTATTTCTTCTAAATGACAGCAAGTCAGACGGAACAATTTTACGGGGTGCTTAGACCAGTACGATCTTTAATCAAAATAAGCTTTTTGATAATGAAAAGAAAATGATGAAAACATTTTCACTACTAGGGACTGGTGGCTCAAAAGATGAATCACTCAAAGTTGTAACTTTTGTGTGTTTTTCACTGCTAATGTTTATAAAATCTGTCTGATTCAATTTGTGGCTTTTTGTTTTGCCTGTTAGATTTGTCGACAGATGGCAGTCAGTCTGTTGGAGTTGGTCTGGGTGCTCAGGTACCACACTGAGGTGTAAGTAGTTGACTTTCTATCCTAAAATCAGTTTGACATTACAGATACGTTCCCCGTGCTATTTTCAATGTTTCACCTCAGAAAATAACATAATTCAGTGTATTGTATGCTTTTGTAAAACGTACCTGGATGACAGAAATAATAATTGTCAGTAAACATACCCGGATTGCGGACATTTTCGCTGGTTCCCGCATGATCAAGAGCGCGGAAACTTACAGTTGTCAATGTAGTGCGCGGTACCTTCGAACATGGACACCCACGCAGCATTGAGCGTGCAGCAGGCCAGGTATACGCGCACTGTTGTCAACAATTACTATGGCAGCTTCAAATATTTTGACGAAAAAGGAGAAATGAAGACACTGTCTTGAAATGTTTTTTCTTGCGAATGAAGTCAGCCTGATATAAGTAATAATAATAATAATATAGTAAAATGTCAGGGAGGCATCAAGGCAAGCAAATCCTACTCGGTAGTCATCAGTGTCCTGCATTTTGTCTTTTCTCTCCAGATTTGTCCGGCAAGCCCTGATGTTTGCTGTCTCCATGGTGATACTGAGCGTGCCCAGTCACCTACTGGTGTCAGACCTTCAGGACGAGATGATGGAATGCAAACTCTGGCTGGAAGGTAGGACTTGAAGGCATATTGGATCATTTGCATTTATCCCAAAAATAATCTACCGAATTATTATCAAAAAGTTTACTTGGATTCAAGATCGTAGTGGTACTGCACACCCTGAAATTATAAATGATCAGTCAATTGACTGATCATTGGAATAAAGCATGCTATAGATCTCTCTCATAGGACGCCATCTTCGTAGGAAACTTACAACTGCGTGTTCAATGCCACCAGGTGCGTGTGCGGGCCGTGTGCAAAATGTCCTAAACGCACGTGTTGCTCGAAATGTTTTCGAAATATGTCGCAGCCAATGGGCGTCACAAAAATATGGCGCAGCCGCTGCACGCGGTAATCTGTAGGAAGTGACATTATATTGAGAGAGACCTATTGGTAAAAATTGTGTTTTGTGATCAAAAGGTTGTACATGGATTTTCACTGTTTTTCTCGAAACGTGTTATATCCACTGAGTTGAAACATCACCAGGTTAGGTTTTGAACATTCTTCTTTGGATTTTGAGTGGTGTTATTATTGGAAACACACAAAAAGCATTATGATCCTATATGCCTTTAAGAAGGTTTGGAACTGTTCCTGTGCCACTTCATCATGTAACCAAACAAATTAGCCAGTCCCTGTAGCAATCAGCTGTTAACTCTCGTGTGATAACAGTTGTGTGATCAAATGTCAAAACTGTTTGTAGCTTAATTTGATATCATAAGCAGGAATTTGGGAGGGATCAAGGCTCTGCATACCAGAGAATTCCACTCTTACAATCACCGTTATGTGCTAACAACGCTGGCAAAAACATTCTGTGCTAACCCTGTAAGCACACAATCCGTAGTTACAGAATGACACATGCGCACAGCCAACATTCCGAGTTAAACGATGAAATACGCTTACCGTAAGCACAGAATTTTCTGCTACAGGGATTTTTCAGTAACAGTAAGCAGAGTCATAAAATATGGTCACCATCAGTCACTAGGGGGGCACTTTCAACTACCCTGACACATACACCAACATAATTTCCTTTTTCTGCGTGATTTACCTTTTGCCGTTTGATGGTAAGTCAAAGTCATTTTTCTACCTATTTTGTTCCAGATATTGTTGGCAAAGATCCCAATGCAGAGTGCAGAGGCCTAGCAGCACAGACCCTGATGGTCCTAGGATCTGTGGTTCAGAAGGTAAGAATTGATACACAGATAAATAAAATATGCATTGGGGTATGCACACTTGGCATACCCCAATGCATATTATTTTTTAGTGTTTGCAGCTTGACAGACAAACTGTACGTTGGATATCATGATTGGCAAAATATTCTAGTCCTTACAGATAACATATTTGCTGTACTGCAGGAATAAAAAGATCATACAAATTTTAAGTGATTACATACGTCATTTGAAAAAGATTCTTTTTTTTCTTCGAAATGAGGCGTATTGCTTAAATTTCAAATGTTTTACAGAAGTCTACAGTGGGTGTCCTACATAGTACTATTATAAATTATGGCGTTATCCATTATGTTTTTTTTCCCAGGAGCTGAGTGCTGAATCAAGGTGACAAAGCTGGATCAAGCTGACACAGCTGAAGCAAGGTGACACAGCTGAAGCAAGGTGACACAGCTGAAGCAAGGTGACACAGCTGAAGCAAGGGCATGGTGACACAGCTGAATCAAGGTGACAAAGCTGGATCAAGGTGACAAAACTGAAGCAAGTTGACAAAACTGAAGCAAGGTGACAAAACTGAAGCAAGGTCACGGTGAAACAGCTGAAGCAAGGTGACCAAGCTTAAGCAAGGTGACAAAGCTCAAGCATGGAGTCTCATTACTTTGAGCTTCCATAATGGGAAAAAGTCAACTGCCGAGTTGAAACAAAATGCAAATACTATGCAAGAAAGAAGCCCTGAAACAGGATAAAGTTCTGGAACGATATTAAAGCCTCAGTGCCCCCCCTCCCCCTTCCAAAAAAACCCCCAACCTGACCAAATGCAATGAAGGCGCTAACAAAATGAACGAAAGAACTTTGATATACAAGATGTGGTTTATAAATTAGTAATATTGATAAGATCGACAAATTTGATCAGGGGAAGTCGGCAAGATTGGAGTTTAGTGTTCAGTAACAAAATCAGATCACTAAACCAATAGTGAATTTTATTATCTAGAGTTTGATAATGATAAGTGATCATTGTGAAATATCAGGTGAATTACGGGGTTAATTTCGGGCCTGTTTGAAGAACCATTTGTTAAACATTACTTACTTGTAAAACCAACGCTGGTTCTCCTGGCGTACGAACTACCGTCAGTGTACCACTGCCAAGGAGGCCTTTTAGTAAACATCACCTTGACTCCAAAAGATTTTTCTCATCATCTTTAGCCATGGTGGCAACATCTCCAATCTTCTTCACGTGGTTGCAATTAGAATGACAAGTCATGTTATCTCCTAAATTAGTGCAAGCTTCTTCACTCTTCCACCAATTGGTTCTTCTTCCGACGCTGCCTTCTTTCATGGTCTATGCTTTTTACAGCATCGCCAGCGTCTGATACGTCTTTGACAGATGGCGTCAACAAGTTGATGGATTTGTCCCCTTGGTCGGTTACCATCTCCAACATTCCACAGGTCTTGTCTAATTGTAAAGGACACACTGGGAAGCAAGGTGAAGGCAAAGCGAGGTGCTGGGTGATGTAGGTGTTGGCGGCAAACTGATAACAGGTGACATGGCTGCGTTCATGTCCTCCTTACTTGGAGTATTGTCAGGTGGTTTGCTCAGCCTCTCCAGTGCCCTCCTGGTGGCTGAAGTTGTTGCACCATCTCCCGTTGGCTTAAATTTCAAGCAACCACGTCAAGCCAACATCTTACCCAAGGCATCTGATGATGTCTCCTGCTGGACCGCTGGCTGACCAAGGATGGCTTTGATCAAACGTCACCTCGCCCCACACAGACATTTTAATGCTGACTCGCGTCATCTAAGCAATTGACCGAGAAACTACACTTTGAAATGTCAAAGGGACAGCCTTATTTTTTCTTGTCTCATAGTTTGTCTTGTTGAGGATTAGTGTGGAGAGGACCATCAGGAACACTGTCTCCTGTGTCAAGGATCTCGTTCGGGTAACTCTCTTCATTGGCCCAGTACCATCAGCAAGTTGTACCACATACACATTTGTTTGTGGTCGTGCAATGACCTTGTAGGGCGTTGCCTTCCAGTGATCTCCAATCTTGTTCCTACCAGGAGCATGGTTCCGTAGGAGTACTTTGGTACCTAGGGCAATGCCCTTGTCGTTTGTTTTGTCGTCCCGTCTCCCACACCTGGCCGCGCTCTTCTTCTGTATATTCTCGAGGGCCATTTCAGCTGCCTGTCTCAGTTTTTGCTGATGCGGCGCCACCCAAGGCTCAGTTGGTGGTGCTCCCATGACATCCTCATCAAACATCATCACATGGTCGATTGCCAGCAATGGTTCCTGACCCGTGAATATGTAGAAAGGGGAAAGGCCAGTGGATGCATGCGGGGTGCAGTTACACATGAACGTTAGTTCCTGTGGATGGTCTGGCCAACGTTTCTTCGGCTCGGGGGTAGGGTACAGAGGAGGTTGTGCAAAGTGCGATTGAATCTCTCGCTCTGCCCATTGCCCTCTGGGTGGTAAGCTGTCATCCTGCTCTTTGAGATCTTGTATGCTGAGCACAGATCCTTCACAAGCCGAGACTCGAAGTTCCTACCCTGGTCACTGTGTATGTGGCGGGGAACTCCATACTTCTGAAACCATTCCTTTATGAGGATTTTGGCAACAGTGGAGGCTTTCTGATCTCGGCATTGAACTGCTTGTGTGAACTTGGCGAGGACATCTGTCATAGGCCCATGTTTCATTCAACCTCTTGTTAAGAATGCTGCTAGGGGTGCTAGCAGTGGTAAATAGTTACCAAAGAATTCTTGGAGGATGAGTTGAGTCGCGTTAAAAAGGCCTGGGGTTGGCTGTACAGGGGGAAGAACAGATGCAAACCACTCGGGTTGAGATTCAGAACACGACCGACTCGTGGCCCGGTGGTATGATAGCAGCAGTTCGGCCCTGGTCATGCATGAATGGCTTGTTACATAACACTGATCATTATGCAGGTCACAACATTCTTACGTCGTGCTAGGCCTCTCACCCAGACACTGAGGAATCTTTTTTTATTATTTTTATCATAATTAGTGTTGTGCAGCTCATCGGTATAGTGGGGTTCCTTGTCATCACGTCGACAAGAAGTCTCGCTTCTCTTCCTAACATTGGCATGTTTAGCGTTTGTCCCTGGTAGCTTGTGGTACTCAAGTATTAAGTACAAAGGAGCGACGCCTATCTTCGCCTATCTGAAATTGCATTTTCTCCTGTCAAGAAGGATATTATCTTTTCTATACCAAGTCTGTGGTAAAAATAATCTTGGTGATATCTTTGAACATGTTTGTTGGACCTAAAGATCTCTTTTTTCATGGTAATTCGGTCTTTGACAATTGTGCGAAGTTCCTCATACAATTTACCACTGCTGGTTTGTGTTACACCCATGATTTGAGGAGTAAAAGACAAACTTTCTTCCCTTCTACAAGTGTTCAGGAGAGACATCATTGACATAGACTATCTGTCCTTGGCTACAAAGATGGGACTGCAAGAAATAGAACTTGCGAAAAGAATAGCAAGTCGGCCCTTTAGACTTGAAGACTTATAGCTGGAAATATCAATACCCTCTGTCTTTTTGACAACATCTTTGAACATGTTTGTCAGCTTGTTTAACCTAAAGTTCTCTTTCTTCACGATAATTCAGTCTTTGACAATTGAAAAGAGTTCCTCATAGGATTTGGCAGAACGAATTTGCGATACACCCATGTGAGGAGTAGAAGACATCCTCTTCAAGGACTTTCTTCCGTTCTACAAGTGCTTCAGTAGAGACATCATTGACATAGACTGTATCTCGTTGGGTACGAAGATGGGACTGCAAGAAATAGAACTTGCAAAAAAAAGTAAGTCGGCTCCTAGTCTTCATTCTCCTCTTCAATCTCTCCATTTGCTCCACATCTAGGTCGCAGGGTTTTCATGGCAAAACCGCCACGCATTATCTTCGCAATAAACACTCCATGACTCGGCTTTATCTGCGAATCTGCCCACCAATCACATGGATTGCAGGATTTTCACAGCAAAACCAGCACCCTTATCTCCAACCACAAGTTTTACCAAATCTTGTTTTACAACTGTCTTATCTACCCTTAATCACCCTTACCATCCTAATTATTTTCCTATGGGGGGGGGGGGCTGAACTTGCAGGACACCTTGAAATTGACTCTAGAGTTCTGATATAGTGGACTAATTCATAGTCAACTTTGGGCCCGTTTTTTTTTATTGGATATTTTTGCTTTCCATGCATAGCATTTATCAAACGACAGTATTTCAATTTTTTTTTTTATTTTGTCATGCTTTTTTTCCAGATATTTTTTCAAGAGGCATACTTTGTTCAGGACTTGTTTCATGGCTTTGGTTTATGCTTTATTTATAAACTGTATTTGTATAGTTTATGTTTCATTTAATATTGGATCTTTGTAGTTGTCTTTTATGCCTTACTACGTTACTGCCAATACATTATTTGAAATGTACCAGTGTATGCAGACAGACAGGGAAAATCATTCCCTATACATTTATGAATCGACTTAAAGCATTTCATGAACTATGCAGTGGCGGATCCAAGGTTGGGGGGGGGGGGAGCTGGGGGTTAACCCATCCCCCCCCCCCCCCCTTTGGGGCCAGGAAAAAAGTCACTAAAACATGATCCAGAATACAAGAGAAATCATCTAGATTACATTTTGTCAGGCGGAAGCATACCTTTGGGCCCCAGTTATAAGGGCCGTACCTTTGTCACCCATTCACAGCCCCCCCCCTTCAACCAAGCCTGTATCCGCCCCTTCTGTGACTTCAATCTATGAGCATAAAATCAGAGTTTGAAACCCAGATTTGGATGGTGCAGTATTACCTCAATGTCGTTACTTAATACGGAAAGATTCCCATGTCTGGCCATCACTTGTCACCCTGTGCACAAACCCTATGGGACTGGTCTGAAAATGTCTAAGTGTTTTCTTAGTTGCTAATTTAGACTTTTTAGGTTAAGTAGAATACACGAGAAAGTGTGGATTCGTAATTTAAGAATTCACGAGGTGCAAAACCCCAAGTGAATTCGTAAACTAAGAATCCACACTTGCGAGTGTATTCTTCGACTTAAACCATTGCGTCAAAAGAAGTATTGGCATTAACAGTGAGTGGAGATGAAAAGACTTGGGATAAATGTTGCAACCTGACGCCACTTCCGCGATTGTGTACAAAGTCTATGGAGAGTCAATAATTTTTTTAAAGTATTTCCTAACAAAATTGGAAATATTTCTCAGTCCCACATTCATGTCTTATCATCATTTTTTCAATGAATGCCCTTCATTGAGATGATATATGGAGAAAAAAGTGGCGTCAGGTTGCAACATTTGTCCCGGCTCCTTCCGTTGACAAATTGATAGTTCAGACGATGATTTCTTTCTGACTCGAAGTAGGTTTTGCAGTGACGGCGGAGAATCTGACGGGGAAGATGCATTGGTAATTGCGGAAGGAAATTTTCACGCAGACGGTCCTATTCATGCTCATTATAGAGAACAATTGTCCGACGTGTTGAAAGTGTGGATTCGTAATTCCGAATCCACACTTTTAACAATAGTGTGACGTCATAGCAATGGTTTAAGACATATTATCTCTTTCCGATGGGTGATACATGTAGGTCATTTAAGGGAAAAATTACTGATGGCCACATATGGGAATCTTTCCCTAAATACATGGAACTTGCAAACTAAACTGTAAATGTTATGAATATAATGTTTATGGGATCATTTATGGAGTTTCACTGATATTTCTTTTGCTTCGTTTTCAAGTACCTTTGTTTAAGCAGTTATACTATTCGTGTATCTTTCTTATATTTTTGAATTTTAACAAGTCAGAAATATTGACAAACCAATATGCCCTTCTGAAACATGTTAGATCTTTTGATCAGACCATTATTTGTGTTTTCAAAAAATACTTCAAATCACCATACATACTTCATGAATTTGATCTGAATGATGGAAATATTGAGCTGTAAATGGTAGTACAATTGGAAACAGACTTCTCAAGTCATGTTTATCTTTGCTCATATCTTTTATTACCGTGAACTTTGACTGTTTATTCCAAAATTGTTCAGACTTTAAGGCTTCCCGATCAGGCAAAGATCCACCCAGAAACAAAGGTTTATCTTGACTGGTTGAGTATTATAGTTTTGAGTTACCATGGGAAAATGTGTTTAAGTTTTAGGTCCTTAAATGTAATGTATAACATTTGCAAACTAAATAGAAATTTAATTACCAAATTATTATGAAAAAGCTTACTCGACTTTAAGTACATAGTAGGCTCAAGCATTGTGTGAAATCATTGTGCTGGTATGCTGTCATTTTAAAGAAAAGTGGATTTTTGTTTCATTTTCCAATGATGGTGCGGCCAACCATCGTTGGAAAAATTGGCTTTTATTTTCAAATACGCCCTACTACCTGCAATTGACTGAATTAAGTTCATAAACATGTGGTTTACTAAATACCTGTGAGTGGGCATAAGCCAGCTAGTCTGGTTCCCTGACCTGATAATTCCCGGAATCTATAATTGTTCCGTTTTGTCTGCAGCGTATAGGGTCAGGGAACTACAAGAACAGCATTTTGTCTGGGTTTTTTTTGTGGCCGGCATGCATGCGATATTTGCTCTAAAATACCAACCCCAAAATCCGTCCATTTCTGAAAATGACAGCAACTATTGTACTCACTGATTCTGAAAGGTTTTGTGCATATAATTGCTATTTAATTAATTTTTGTTACAATTCAGGTTTAAACTTTGAAACGAAGAAAGTCTTAACCCCTGTTCCAACCATATTGAATTCAATGACAGACTGTTTCTGTACTTTGTATTTTACAGTGTTTGCTGATGTCTTTTAGCTTTACTTTCCACATCTGATGTGTTCAATTCAGAGAGTAAACAATAAACCTTGATATTGAACTCAGTTATTGTCTTTGTACGATATTTCCGTAGTTAACCCCCAGCAAATTTTTCTCCAGTCATCGTTGGGAAAAGTAAGCCTTACTGTTTTTTATGAAATTTGGCCCAAAAATGTATGCAGAAATTCTTTTATAGGCAAGAGGAGCATCAATCAACATTTAAACACCCGATATATTTAAGATGTGGGCAAAAAAAATCATTATTTTTGACTGATTTTGCCCCAAATTTTCGTCGAAATTTCATTTTGAAAAGCACATCTGTTCATAAATCGAATTGGAATGTGTTCTATGATCCTTTAGGCATCTTTCTAGCAAGTTTGAAGCGATTTCATTTTTAAGTAATGGGAAAGTCGGTAGAATATATTGGAATAGGATAAAAATTAATGAATGGACATTGAAATATACATGGGCTACATTTTCAGAGATAAAAGGAAATATATTTTAAAAATATAAACCTCCTAAACCATAGGATTCGAACCTTGGTCACCGGATTGGGAGTCCTTCGCATTTCCCACAAAGCTGAACACCTCGTGCGATTGAAACTGTTTTTGTTAGGCTTTGACAAAAAGCAAGGATTTGTGTTGGCTTTATATGAACACGCCCCCGCACGCGTAGACGCAACACAGTCTTATGATGATTTAGACGTATAATTATGAGATTGTAGGACATAAAGCTGTCGATTTAGGAGATCAGAATTTCATCCGAGAAGGGGACAGGGTTTTTCACACTTGAAAAAAAGGAGGATTTGGCCGCTATACGAGATAATCCACAGTTTCAACACGTAGCGCGCGTGTTCAACGGATGCAGGGAAGGCCATTTCTTTTGTTAATTTCCTTTGTTGAATCTGGCGTTAACAATAAAATGTTTCCATTGAGGCGAAAGGATTAAACGCCGCTATCTTTTTCCACGCTTGAGTGCATCTGAATGGGTGTTTTTCAAGCGGAAAATCACGAAATACAGCGCTTATACAGCATTTTAACCCACAAAACGATACTTTTTGCAGAGGAAATTGCATACTGAACAATACTGTAGTTTCAAAATGCCAAAATTCGCCGTATTAAGGAAATCGATGTCGAATTTTTTGGTTGTGCCAAGCAAAAACTTTCCACTTTCCAACGTAGGTGGCGCTATATATATTTCGTTCACACGTGGGGACTGGGGAACCAGAGTCGGGACACTGTTTTTTTTTGGGGGGGGGGGGCCGAAGGGGTTTATTTTTTATTTTATTCTATTTTATTTCATTACACTTCTCCATTGTCTGACAAAATTTACAAAAAAAGAGAAAATATTACAAGATATACAGAATCACACAATAAAAAATCCAGAGAATTTACAATTTATATTTTACAATTTATCAATCATTATTTTTGACTAATTTCACCCCAAATTTTCGTCGATATTGCATTTTGAAAAGCACATCTGTTCATAAATGGAATCGGAATGTGTTCTATGGTCCTTTAGGCATCTTTCAAGCAAGTTTGAAGCGATTTCATATATTGACAAAAATTGAGAAAAAAACCACAAGGGGTATATAAGTCTTACATTTTTGATGAAATTTGGCCCCAAAAAATGACTTTTCTGCAAACTACGCAGAATTTCTTTTTAAAGGCAAGAGGAGCATCAATGGACATTCAAACACCAGATATTTTAAAGATTTGGGCAAAAATAATCGATTTGTAGAGGAAAAACAATATATATTCTGATTATTTCCCACGACCCGGGCCCAATTCCCGGCAGGAGGCACTCTGCACATCTGTACTGTGAACGAAATATATATAGCGCCACCTACGTTGGAAAGTGGAAAGTTTTTGCTTGGCGCTACCAAAAAATTCGACATCGATTCTCTTAATACGGCGAATTTTGGCATTTTGAAACTACAGTTTTATTCAGTATGCAATTTCCTCCGCAAAAAGTATTGTTTTGTGGGTTAAAATGCTGTATAAGCGCTGTATTTCGTGATTTTCCGCTTGAAAAACACCCATTCAGATGCACTCAAGCGTGGAAAAAGATAGCGGCGTTTAATCCTTTCGCCTCAATGGAAACATTTTATTGTTAACGCCAGATTCAACAAAGGAAATTAACAAAAGAAATGGCCTTCCCTGCATCCGTTGAATACGTGCGCCAAATGTTGAAACTGAGGATTATCTCGTATAGCGGGCAACTTATTCTCCCTTTTTTCAAGTGTGAAACTCTGTCCCCTTCTCGGATGAAATTCTGATCTCCTAAATCGACAGCTTTATGTCCTACAATCTCATAATTAAACGCCTAATTACATCATACGACTGTGTTGCGTCTGTGTTATACTACACGTGCATCATAGAGGTGTTTGAAAAAACGCGGCCTCATTACCAATTCAGCATATTGTAGATCCTGAATAACTAGTGAGACTCTGGATCAATATGGGGTCATGGTTACTTCAGAAACATATAATTTATGAATTGATGTCTGTATTATATCTGGTGTTAAACCCCTTCCCCCCTCCCCCTCCATAAAAAAAGACAGTGTCCCTCCTCCACTAATTTGTGGGTGTTTATAACTTGTTTGGCTCAGTGACTGCACTGTGAATGAAATATATATAGCGCCACCTACGTTGGAGATTGGAAAGTTTTTGCTTGGCACAACCAAAAAATTCGACATCGATTTCCTTAATACGGCGAATTTTTACATTCTGAAACTACAGTTTTGTTCAGTATTCAATTTCCTCTGCAAAAAGTATCATTTTGTGGGTTAAAATGCTGTATAAGCGCTGTATTTCGTGATTTTCCGCTTGAAAAACACCCATTCAGATGCACTCAAGCGTGGAAAAAGATAGCGGCGTTTAATCCTTTCGCCTCAATGGAAACATTTTATTGTTAACGCAAGATTCAACAAAGGAATTTAACAAAGGAAATGGCCTTCCCTGCATCCGTTGAACACGTGCGCCAAATGTTGAAACTGAGGATTATCTCGTATAGCGGCCAACTTATTCTCCCTTTTTTCAAGTGTGAAACTCTGTCCCCTTCTCGGATGAAATTCTGATCTCCTAAATCGACAGCTTTGTGTCCCACAATCTCATAATTATACGTCTAAATCATCATAAGACTGTGTTGCGTCTACGCGTGCGGGGCCGTGTTCATATAAAGCCAACACAAATCCTTGCTTTTTGTCAAAGCCTAACAAAAACAGTTTCAATCGCAGGAGGTGTTCAGCTTCGTGGTAATGCGAAGGACTCCCAATCCGGCGACCAAGGTTCGAATCCTATGGTTCGGGAGGTCTTTACATTTTATATTTTAAAAATAAATTTCCTTTTATCTCTGAAAATGGAGCCCATACATCTTTATATTTCAATGTCCATTCATTTATCCTATTCAAATATTTTAGTCTACTTTCCCATCATTTCAATTTTGGCCAAAAAAATGAAAACGCTTCAAACTTGCTGGATATAGATGCCTAAAGGACCCTAGAACACATTCCTATTCGCGTTATGAACAGCGGTGCTTTTCAAAATTAAATTTCGACGAAAATTTTGGGTAAAATCAGTTAACAATTATGATTTTTTTTCTAAAAATCGATGATTTGCCAAATCTTCAATATATCGGTTGTTTGAATGTTGATTGATGCTCCTCTTGCCTTTAAAAGAATTTCTGCACAATGTTTGGAGAAAAGTCATTTTGGGGCCAAATTTTATTTAAAAGTAAGGCTTACCCCTTGTGTTTTTTTCCAATTTTGGTCAAAAAATATAATTGCTTCAAACTTGCTAGAAATATGCCTAAAGGACCCTAGAACACATTCCAATTCGATTTCTGGAGAGACGTGCTCTTTAAAATGAAATTTCGACGAAAATTTTCAGTCAAATATAATGAGGTGAGCAGTGTTTATGTAGCGCGCCCCCTTTTTGAAGAAATTGATAACGATACAATACGGAGTGATAGCAATTTCAATTCAGTATAACAAGTTCTTCTTAGTTTATCTTCAACCGGGATTGCATTTTTCTCACCATTAACGAACTACATTGTTTTGCTATAGTATATTTCTAGCTATTGTCCGACAATTTGTCTCAACATTCAACAGATTTGTGTTATATATCATGTCGGATCACCAGATTTCAGTTCGATGCATCTTGTATTGCTAGAGTTATTGTCTGGAAAACGAGTTAGTTATTTCTGTGCCATTGAATTTAAATTTAATTAAATTCGGGTTGTATTTGTTGCGCCAATTACACTCCTTATTTTCGGGTTATTTTACATTGACTGTTTTATAATTTGGTAGGTTTGTTTAAGACATCAGGACCAATCAATAAGCGGAATTTCAGTTCAATACAACAGGTACTTCTCCAGTTATGGTGTCCACAAGTAGTGTAATTGTTTGAACCATTAAAGTTGACTTCAATCGGAATTGCATTTTTTTACACTTAACACACTGCATTGTGTTGCTTATATTATTTCTATTGTTTGACAATTTTTACTGACATTCCACAGGCTTGTGTTATATATCATGTTAAATCACCAGATGCAATTTCAGTTTGATGCATGAGGTATTTCTTGAGTTATCGTCTGGAAAACGAGTATGATTTTTTTGTTCCATTTAAAGATGATTAATTCGTACTTCATTTTTCGGTGGTGATCACTTATTGCGAAGCGCGCCCTCTATTGAAAGAAAATTGTATGTGGCAAAGGTATGCGGATAACGCCCTGCACAAAATGTCAAATTAACTTAAGTAAACTTTTTGGCAAGAGTTTTTGCATTTTTTGCTGGGAAAAAAAAAACAAATTTGAAAATACTTGAAACTTTCTTGAAACTAGGTTTGTAGACAGACCTCCCTTTCAAAGGAAAACTTGTGCAAACAGTCAGTTAAACTGTTAATACTTTCCTCCTAAAATCTCAGTTGTTTTGCTCAATGTCAGGTTAACCCCTTGCATTTTAATTTTAAATTGTGGCAAATAAATAAATAAATAAGTAAATGAAATGAAATTGTATGATTATCCTAAGGAATGTCTGTGGAAAATTTGGGGTAAATCATTTTGTTCCCTCAAATATATTAATGATTTTAGCCAAAATCTTCAAAATGGAATAAAAAGGAGTCGAGACACTAGGGATCGGAGACACTGAAAAAATGTCTCCTTAACGGGTACATTCACAGGAATACTTAAAGTATCACTACACAAGTACCGTCAATAGCAACCAATCAAAACATCCAGCAATTTTGTGCGAAACTTTGAACACGGGCATTTATTGCACTTCAAAAAGTGTTTGGTAACTGAACACCAATACAATTCAATGGTGGAAAAATATCAGTCGTATTTATACATGCATATGTAAACAACAACAACACAATTTATGTGACACATCTAAAAACATTCATTTTCTGCATTACAGGGGGGGGGGGGAGGGGGAGGGGTGGTTTACTTTGGAGAATATTTAGGTGACCAAAGAACTCTGCTTGAATCAACGATGCCATATCAAAACAAATAGGCCATAACGAACAGTTATACATATACTGTATCGTATACATACTGTTGAGTATCGGTGCAGACTGTTTAATTTAGAACATAAACTGTCACAGACTTGTACATTGTGAAACTTCCCTTAAATGTGTCATGTGGGGGTAGGGGATGGGGGTAAGGGTGGGGGAGGTGGGAGTGGGGTCGGAGGTTATGCCAATGACTTACAGTTTCAGGAAATCGGTTACCCAAGTAGTATTATACACATACATAATGCATATATATCACATATAAATATACAACACACATTTTTATCTTTCTCACTGCAAAACATATAAACATTTTAAAAACAACAAAGCATCATTAAGGCATAGTGCTATCTTTTGTAAGTATTTACATGAATGAAATCTTTAAGGAGTGTTAAAAAACATGGAAGTGGTTGAAACATCAACTTGAGTTGTAATGGACTAACTTTTCCCTACATACAACAGAAGTTAAGGAAATAATATAAATACCTAATGTACATGTACATATCGTAAAACAGGTGAACACTAACAGCAAAGGCCAGCAATTTCAAAACTGAATTTAAATGTTAATCAATTCGTGCTACATGTATGTTCATATACAGCCTTCCTTTGGCTGATTATACATTATAATCATTGTGGTCAAATCCTTCGAAGTGACTCTCAATGCCTTTTTCTATCATATTTTTCTCACAGCACGGAATTTACAAGCCACATTGTAACTAAGGTATAGGACTCTAAACTTTAATACATCGCAGTGTTTTCCTGACACAATTGCTAAAATAAGCTCAAACAATAATTTGAATAACATGTGAGTTGGATATTTTCAGACTGTGTCACACACTTCTATCATACATTATGTACTCAATCACACCTTTCACAAACATATCTGTACAAACCAACATGCATTAGTTGAACAAGAGTTGTTAATTTTGAAGGTTTAGAGGGAAACAACCTTTGTTTTCCCCAAACAATACAATATTCAACAGGGTCCCATTCCATGGCTCAGCTCTGCGATTGAACACAGAATTCTGAGGTTATTTTGGTCTACACTATAGAAACTTTATACCAACTGAACCAACACATTCTTCATTTCAGGATGTATGCATGTGCAAGAGGCAACATTCTTTGGTAACCTGTGAAAAACACTCACAGTTTTTGCTTACCGTTAGTTCAGATGCTCTACTGCACCATAAAATTAGCCCTAGATTGGGAGCCTATTGAAATGGGCGTAACTCCGCCATCCCCCCCCCCCAACTCGCTGACACAGATTTATGCCACTGCCTCATGCCCAAATGTTCATGACCTTTCTTTGAGTGTCACTATAGTGTCGGAGTGTGTGACACTTTAACACCAGTGTTACAAACACTTGGACGATTCAATAGGGAACTCTAAATAAAATGGCTATACATGTAGTAACAGAAGCCGTAACACTTTTTGTCAATGGCAACGTTTATGGCATTGCAACATACATTGTAAATCTGTACCCAATTTAAATTTGTGGAAAGTAATAGTGCAGTTTCCCACACCACAGGTTTGATTCTTTGTGAGATTTTTTTTTGGGAAAACATATAAATGTTGGTATCTTTATTGTTTGAAACCAATCCTTATGTAAATAAAAGATATTAGGTTTTCCCTTTGATTCATAGCACTGGAGGATTTGGATGAGAGGGAAGTAAAGTCCTAGAACCATTCAGTTGACAACTGACGCATGCGCAATGGTCAACCTCCTTAATAACACGTATATCCACAGCAAACTTTAAAATATACTTGTAAATGAAAGCATTAATTCTTAAATTTTACGCAAAAGAGCACCATTTACAAACACGTCTGGAATTTGAATGCTGGGGCTGTGCATTTCCGAATAATATAGTATTCGATTATTCTAACAAGGACTTGATCGAAAATTTGACTATTCGAAATGCGCTGATCAAGTTTAACATGGGCCAGCCTAAATTTGATTCTCATGCCCAAACGCTTGTCGAAAACTGACAAAGAGCTAATAAAAATAGGATTTAGAAGCAGCGGTAGTGGAATGGCTGAAATTGTATTGATTTAAAGAAGGAGCTTGAGCTATAGTCCTCATGAAAGCTCGCAAATGATGCGCGAAAATGGCTTCCGACAAAAGTGTGGCCTTTGACAATCAATAAACCCTCTCCAATAAAAATAAAAATTGTGCATGTTTTTCATCTCCTCAGGCCGGTTGCAAATTTTTTCTCCCAAACAACATCCGCATATGGGTGTACGCTATGGCGCTTTGGACTTGACTTTTATAAGAACATGAGAAGAAAATATGAAATGAGAGAAAAAAAGTGAATTTGAACGTTATGAAATTCGGACTTTATTTCCCTTTAAAAAAAAATCCCCCAAAGTCTCAGTTTAGAAAAGAAAAATAATTCGGGGGCAAAACCGATATTCGAACCGGCAACCTCGCGGTGCAAAACCCTACCCTCTATCGCCTGAGCTGTCGCACTGCTCGCCAAAACATGTGGAAAAAAATAATTATATACCTGCGTGCGTATTATAAAAGTATCGTAGAGGGCGCTAAGCAACCATGTATGCGGATGTCGTTTGGGAGAAAAAAATTAGCAGGCCGGTCATATTTTTTTGAATATCTGGTTTGACAAAAATGCATTTCGAAAAATCAGTTGATTGAATATGCGGCATATTCGGCAAAGCCCTATACAACACTTTCCTACCCCTCTCAGGAAATGACTAACAATGGTTCCATTTCCCCTCTTGAGGGGGTTCCTGTCCACTGTGGGTCACTCCTTGCCCTCAGGGTGACAATTTGCAAGCTGGAAGTTGTGATTAGGACACATGGCCAGAAGCTAGACTGAACCCCTGACCCTTTGATTACAAACCTGACCCACGACAATTTCGATCCAAGACAATTACGACCCAAGACAATTACGACCCAAGGTAATTTCGACCCGAGACAATTTCAACTCAAGAACCAGTTCACGGCTAACGCTAAGCAGGCACGTTAAGCTCATAACAAGAACAAGTTGCGAATTGTAAGCAAATTTCATGGCCCAGTCATGCTAATGCGAATGGGCGCATGAATATTTCCAGTGCTGCATCACCACTTAAAGGGAATGGGACAACATTTGCTTTTGCTGTAATTTTCAGAAATACATGGATTTGGATGATTAGTGTGTTATAGCAATAATTGTTAAACTGACTTGTTTCACGATTTGGGCTTGTAGATGCTGGAAAACCAAGAAAACCAATCAGCTTCTTGTAGTCTGGTCCCCTGAACCCACTTCAGATGAAACGGAGCAATTTACTTTGGGGAATTGTAAGGTCAAAGAATCAGTCTGGCAGGCTTGTACCCCGGCCCTTCACAGGTGTGTAATCAATTGCCAAGAAAACCCGGAATAACTAATTATGAAAAATTAGGAGCAGTTGTGAACAAAAACCCCCCAGTTTTCTCCAACGCTGGTCGGCCGACCATCGTTGGAAAAATTCCATTTCTCTTGAAAATGACAGCACACCAGGAGCCACGATTTTACAGGATGCTTTTAGACTGTCACTTCCTAACAATTCAGTAAGGTATTTCGTGATAATTTGATCATTTCATTTTGTGATGATTGCAAATGTTGTATCTTCCCTTTAATGCAAAGTTCATCCTGCAGATAGACTGCTCTCCAAGTACTCCTCATATTTCAGTACACGTATGTATCTCAACAAAATTGGAGGCTCCATTAGTAAGTACATGTAATCAAAAACAGAGCCATAAAATTGCCATATACATTGTAATAACTCTAATTATTTCATTTCCATTCTTGGGAATTCATCCTGATCCACAGTTTGCACGCCCCCGTTCTTCCTTTGGATGCTTAGGAATTGAGGAGAGATTATGAAGATTTCAGTTTCTGAGGTTGAATGAAACCACACTGAACAAATGTCTGAAGAAAATAGAAGGGAACAATCCCAAGCTACACGGCAACCCTGAGAGGAATAGAACTGGGATTATCAAAGGAGGATGGCAAGAAAATAAACTACTACCTATTTCACATCAACTTGACTGCACAGCTTATAAATTATTAAGCTACATGTACTGCATTTTACAATGTTTTCTAATGTAATTGCACCTCAGGTGCATAATTAGTACTTACTTTTCAATCGTCAACATGTTTGACAGACCTTTGAAGTTTGTTTTTTTAAAGAATCAAATTTGAAATCATGTATTCCAAATCAGCAAGGTACTGGTACAAATTTTTCATAATCCACTGTACAATTATAATTATGTTTTCTATGTACATTTGTTCGGTATCTGACAGAGAATGCAGCGTCGACCTTGATATCGACAGCTCTTTCTCAACTAAAGTAAATGATATCAGCATTAACAGACATTTGGAACAGCTTCATAAATGATCCTTGACGACACCTAGGTGCATACCAAATTGCAGATGTGCCATAAGTGTTTGTAGAGGCATGACTAGAGTTTCTGGATGATGTTGCAGTATTTGGGAAGATATCAATACATGTAGGTCGTGATCGCATGACGTCGAAGTACAAAGTGACCATCGGATTTCCCCCTGATCGGCCACCATTGCAGTAGGCAAGCGTTTGGTTAGCAACCATGTTGTGTGCTGTAAACTAGGCTGGAGGGCTTATTTTTTCTATGAAATAACAGCCAAATCTTCATCAAATGCCATTATGGTCACTGCCTGTGCCGTGTGCGGTTGTCATAATCGTGCCGGCCCAGCACTGGGTGTTGGCTCCACGTTTTCCTCAGTATTTTGCATCCATCACAGCGCGGCACTATACAATCTTTGCCTACTGCAATAGCGATGCTGGCCTTCCGGTACCCAGACGTAGGCCAGGTTGTGAGAGAGCTTATAACAGTGGCTGGCCTCCGCCTTTCTCAATCACAAAAAATGTCTCCAACCCTCCCTGTGTTTTTCTTTAAATAGATCTTGGAGGATAACGATTACAGAAACCTCTCAAACGTGGCACACAACGGCTTTCAAATGACCATAAAAACACACTGTCCACCCTTTTGCATCCAGATTTTATATCCATCCACCTATTGCTCTATCTTAAGGAGAAGCAGTGCACAGATACGTGTATGCGTGCCACGACTCAAGTTACATGTGCTTTGAAATGTTCATTACATTCTCTACATTCCCAACTGAAACCTGCGATATAACTTATCATAACCCTACCTTGTCCTTCGGTTGTTTGATACCCTCCCAGTAATGGAGTGTCCCGTAGCATGTAGGGAAGAATAACTCAGTACTTCGCTTATAGCACCTCAAGTTCATTTTACACAGGAAACGACAGACTGTCACCCGATACATGTAAATGCAGCAACAGACCTAAGTAACCATATACATGTATGAAGTTCATGTTGGTGCCACTACAGAATTGAACCTACAGTATATGCCCCGAGGCAATTTTGGACAGGGACTCCTCTGAATCCCCCAAAATCCAACAGTGTGGCTCACTCTTTGTATATCATCAAAAATTTGTTACAGAGTGAAGAAATGGTCTTTGGGCTTTGCAGTACCTAAGCCAGTTGCACCTGTACTACATTGTATTACATTGTGTTTATTCACTGAACTATCAATAATTTACCAAAAAGTGCTCTGTCGGTTTCAGGTGCTGCAGTGAGTACATGTTTTATGTAAGGTGCATGGCAGGTTGGTTTCAGGAGCTACAGTGACTAACGGCTTAACCCTAACCATCCATGGTATTTTGGCTAGAAACCCTGCCAAACGCAGCAGCATGCAACATTTGTTTAAGTGACAATCCTGCCCAGTGAAGCAAGATCCATCAGGCAAAAAGTCTCAAGGTCAAACTGCCTCAGACCGAGTCTGTAGTCACCGAACGCAGCAGGATACAACTGAGGCATTGGTCTATGGGCATAGCTCTCATTGTCTCA
>CM057146.1:22556000-22606000 GCA_029964075.1 Patiria pectinifera
GTTCTTGAGCTGTATCTGTTATCGATTCTGTGCTAGAGAACGGTCGAGTAATCGATTCTCTCTGGCAATTGCAATCACACCGAACAATGCTCATCGACTGAGCGTGGGGCGGAGTCGCCCCGTATCCTTGGTTACGCCTAGCCCCTCAGGCCAAGAGGGAACAAGAGGGAGCTATTAGCAGTAAGAGGGGCGAAGATTTGTTTCGATGAATGGGGAAGGTGGTGAAGAATACAGATAAAACATTCCGATGTTGGAAATTTGAAATTCCGGCTGATACCATCTGACACTTCTATTGCTAATGACAGAAACTCATCAATTCGTATGGGATCGTTAGATACATTTCTAAAATTCATAAAGCATTTTTATCTCGAACTATTTTTGAAGATCAGTGTGCAGTGAGATCTCAATAAGGTTCGGAAGATCGTCAAATGAGTAACAAATAATAATTTAACTTGCATTTTAAAATGGCATCAAACGTTATTCGGTAATATTGCATCGTTATTTATTTGACGGGTAAAATTGTCCTAAGTTGCCAAGTTTAGAAATTGTGACAAAGTTAGCAGAGTCGAGGCGTAGGTGTAGGCGGCCGACGACCAGAACGGGAAGAAGCTGTTACTGTAGCCTGGGAACTCAGTGGGTGTTTGGTGCCCGAAGTGCGGCTCTTGGACCATCTTCTTGTACTGGTCCTGGGGTACAACACCGGACATGGCCAGCACCACACTACTGTCAAGATCGATGTGCGTGTCGTTCAGTGGGATCTTGGTCCCGTTGACGTACTCCAAGAAGTTGATTGGGTAGTAGAAAGGCATCGTCTGGGGAATGATAGAATCGTAAGAGAATTACTGACAACTTTCAAACATTTTGAAGAGACAGAGGGACAGTCAGATTGGGGAGAAACTTTGGGCGTAGATGGGCCATTCGAGATGGACAGTTTGGGATATTAAAGTCTCCAATACATTAATTGGTATTGGCATTTTCCGGTTTGTTCTAACTTGGAACGGAACATCTATCGTTGCCGGTTGCAGACAAAGGCATTCAAATGGAACAACTTTATTTTGTGCCATCCAAGTTCTTGCGATCTCCATACACACAACCGCCTTGGAAGATGTCAAAGAACCTTAAAACAATTCATCATCAAGTTCTTGCGATCTCCATACACACAACCGCCTTGGAAGATGTCAAAGAACCTTAAACAATTCATCATCAGCGAAGGAAATCCTGAAAAGGGGAAGGACATCACAAGATATTCGTTTAGCTAGCAACTCACACTAGTGCCTTTGACGGAACCCGAGAAGAACGCATTGAGAGGCTTGTAGTCATCACTCAGGATGAACTCAGCCAGCCACGACACTGCTTGATCCACCACACGAATCACGTCAACCGGAGTATCTGTAGAAGAAAAAGAACCAAATCTATACACATAGGTTAAGTAGGTCTTTGGTAGCAGCAGCAACATCAGTAGCAGCAGGATCAGCAGCAGCAGCTTTGTTCTTGAAAATGCTGCAAAGGTAGGCCTACAGGTCATCCAGCAACTACCACTGGCCACTCAATCTGCCAAACCATAACCCAACTTCGGCAAACATTCAGTCAGCCCCTGCCCGAACTCAAGATAATCATCCAAATAACAAGCCCGCTTGCAATCTTACCAGCTACCAAGCCAGTAGACTCCCCTAATGATTGTCAGAGCACACTGGTCGAAACATTGAGTTAACCTTCTCAGAAGCACACTTCTGACCACTTAACAGTGCATCAACAAGACAACAACTTCTCCCAAGCTGTCATCAGTACGGGCCTAAATGTACCTTTTGCCCAAGTCAACTGCCCCGTTACTTTGTCCTGAGTTGTCCATGTAGCAATCAGTGCATTGACGGCCATGGATGTGGTGAAGAGGCGATCGTCGGCGCTGTTCTGTATAAATCAAAAACATCATAAGACTTTTAAAAAAATCAGCAGTTTGGCTCGATTTGTCTCTTGAGGTTCGGCAATCGAGAACCCTCTCTTATTATTATGCCAATCACCACGACTCACCTTCGGTTTTCCCTCCCACGTCTTGTCGGCTCCGCCCAGGAAATCGTCAAAGTAAGCCCACTTGCCTCCTTCCGTCTTCGCCTCTGCCAAAATATCGGTGGTCACCCGCGACTGAAGCACCTCGTTCAACTGCTCGTACACCAATCTTCATTAATTAAAGAGAATATTATAATGCCCTATCAGTGGCTGCAGATTAAAATGTTTGCCTTTACAAAACGGCCACAGCAGCACATGATGTACACGTTTTTTTTTAATGATGTGCACGGTCTTTAAAATGTCTCTAATGCCTTCAATTTCTCATTTTTCCCCCTGTAAATCAAAGGTGTATGGTTGCGCTTTCGAACTCTATGCACGACCTTAAGAGGGCGTTGTTTACCCTAGGGAGGAAATTGAGTTAAGGACACTTTATAATTCGTTGGAACACACAAACTGTTTTACTCAAGAAGTCTTACTTTGTTGATGCGCGTGCGACGATAAGAATCAATGCATACCAGGGGAGTGTCCTACAGAGACAGCAGTGACTGGCATTTTAACTGTTGAGGGGGTAAGACAACTTTACCTGAGTGATGGGAACGCAGGTAAGTCCCCTCTAGCAATTCGGTTGGCTATCAGGAACCTGGTGCGAGCTACAAACCAATAGAAGTTGTAGCGAGACGGGTAGTAAGTCAGAGCTAGGTCCGGCCGGCTAGTCATCGTGCCACTCTCGATGACCCACGCGATAAAACTCGTCGTGTTCTCGTACACCATCTGTAGACGTGAAAAAAAATCCCGAGGTGTACATTAACAAACAACATGTGCCAATGTTGTTTGCACATTTGTCATACCGAAACCAAAGCGAGGCTAAACTTGCAGAACATGGGCTCGTTCGCGTCTTTACCATGTATCCTGCAGTGTTATAAGTAAGAACCCATAATGGCTAAAGCTTGCCAGTTCAGTCTCTCTCTCTGAATGATAAATTATGAGTGTAAATGCAAATCGTTAAGAATGAATGTAATGTTCCCAATGAAATCGGTGTTAAAATTGAGTAAAAAGTAGAATTATTGTCTCTCCTAATCTACACAGTTTTGACATTGCTCTTTTCGTTGTTGTGACTTAACTGTTAGGCACAGACAACATAATGTATCAAGATTTTGCTTTCAAAGAACGGGCAAGATAAGTGGGCCAAACTTAATTGAACCACCTTTAAAAAATCCGAGAATTCGCTTCAAGACTGACCCTGGTATCTGCGTCGAACCACGTTTTTGTTTCAAACAGATTCTCCAGCAGAGCCGCAGTGACGCCATAGATGACATTTGCGGCCACCGTAGAATCCACGTTGTTGATGTTGAACGGCATGCTGACGCCCTCATTGTGTCGCACGCGCTCCTCCGTTAGGTTTTGAATCTGCCGCCGAAATCAACAGAAACTTGAGTAATTCAAATGTTATTCAGTACTCAGCAGTTTGACTTTGAGGAAAAATATCAACGAACGATAAGGGTATAGAACAACCAATTCTTACCCATGTAGTCACCAAGGAAACAGGCTTTCCTTCGTCGTTTGCCTTTTCAAGAAACCCGTGGGCGTAGTAATACGTCCTGGGATCGATCACGTTGGCGAAGTCGTCTGATAGAGGGCGGTATGCATACGTCTTGAGAAGCTCGAACGCAGAGTCTGTGTTTGTGTTGTTGGACTCCCACAGCTGGTAGAGGGCGGGGTAGCGTTTGTTGAGCTGCTTCAGGAGGCTGCCCAAGCCAATGTTGACGAATGTGTCGTCAAAATCCGCGGGAATCTTGAAGGCGGGCAAAAGTTCCTGCCTGGAAATTCAAACAGCAAAACTGAGGTCGTATCATCAGACGGCAGTCGACATTACAAACTGTGGCTTCTGTTGAGACTGTAGGCCTGTCATATTAGTGCGCGGACGCCCTAATGCTACAGTCTGAAACTCTTACAAAGAATAGGGAAGGGGTCATGCAGTGGCACATAGTAGTTGCTACCACATCGTCATAACTGCCTAATTCATGTAGGAACAAGTAAATAATATCTTCATAAGCCATGCATAGATCATCAAATTCTTTTCTAGAATGCTAGTATTATCTCAGAGAAGAAAATAATGACGTCTGTCATCTTACCTCGCGCCTTGGAGGAATTTGAGGAGTTCGCAGACCTCAGACGAAGGGCCGAGAATGCTGCATACTTTCTCGATCAAGTCCCACGGCAGATCGTCGTCAAGGAGACTGATGATGGAAATGATGTTCGTGGGTTGGCTCACCCAAAGACCACTGGAGTGGTTCAACGTCTTGGGGAAAATAAAAAAGGATGCCAGTAGTGTGACGCCAGGCCCGGCTGCTCATCTTTAGCTTCAACGTTGACCTATACGTTTACCTCCTAGCCAAGATCCCTAGAAGACGTTTCAGGAGGAACCAACCAAGTACCAAGTACCAAGTATACATCTGTTAACTTCATTTTATGTGTGGTAAATCGACAAACAGACATTCACCGAAAAACCTCGGATACAGAGAAAACTGCCTATTCGCTTCCACTATTAAAGTATAATAACACGTGCACAAAATGCACACGCTTGGCCTTAGCGGGAAAATATAATATTTACATTGAGTCCTTTGTTGGATTATGATACTTTTTTTGAAAAACGACTGGCTCCTTGATCGTGTTGAAATGTTGAATGGTAAGATCCCCATTTTTGGACGAATTTTTTTTTTACTCCAACAATTTCAAGTATATAGGTCTAAATTATTATCGAATTGTGTCTACATGTCGGATGGTAGCATCATGCAAGGGATTCATCCTTACCCATGACCGAAGGGGAAAGTGAAAAGGGTCACATCGTTTTGGTTATATTTTTTGCAGGCTTTTTTTTTTAATCCCGTGAACCCCATGATTTTACTGATCCCTGCTCCTTATTAAACGTTTACCTGCGGCCAGAAGTCGACAGCCCCGTTCCCCGGCGGGCTGTTTTTATCATGATGGGAGTTGATAAGCTCCAAGGCGCGTTTCATCGGCTCGTCACCAGGTACTGGGGCTCCCTTCCCGTACTGTCCCGCCTCCAGCAGGCAAATCGTCACCCATGTCGTAGCAAAGGCGTTGTTGTCGAACACACCGACTTGACGGAAGCCTGCTATCCACGGCTTGCCGTACGTGTTGATGCGGATGTTGCTCTCGTACACTCCCCGGTCTTTAGCCCAAAAGACCGGCGGAACGTAAGCGCGACTCCGCTGGACCTGTAGCCCGGCAATACGCCGGTTCAGCTCCCCAATCGTGTGCTCAATGTTACGGTCATGATCCACAGAGGTACCGTATAAACTTCCAACCATTTTGGAAACCAGTAGTGCCACAATAATGCTCACCGCAACCCGAACCGATTGAAACATGATTAAGTTTTCCGCCACAAAGTATATATGTAAGAATAATGTTTCCTGTAAGTTTGGATTATCAGAAAAGAATACTGTATTATTATTGTGTTCATGTACAGAGGTATTGTACAGAAGCAAGGCGTACAACACAATGGACTTGAACCAATATTGCAAGCGGACAAAGTTCATACGAAAACGTGACTAGTATTTGATGTTTGATCATGCGAATCGTAATTGCTCTTATGTTAGGCCTATACTGCAATAGCAGGGGCGTAGCAAGGTCATTTCTGTTGGGGTAAAAAGTTCTTGAAAAGGGCACTGAAATTTGACATCATGCCTCACTTTTTTTATCCAGATTAAAACAGTCATCTCCATTTTGACGTGTATTGCCTTTAATGCAATCCTTGAAATGTACCTTTGTGGTCCATTCAACTTTATTATTTAATCTTCATATTAATTGCCATTTCAATGGTGTTTTGGTGCCCGTTTGGTTTTTATGCTAATACACATTTCCATAATCATGAGCAAAACTGTGATGTCATTCAAGGCAGAACGTTCACTTTCACATCTGCTTCAGCATAAAAAAGTCACCAGAGTTGTGGGGTTTGCCGAAAGATGTGTCCCTAGGGGAGTGACATCACGGTAACAGCGCCCTCACTTGTCAGGAAAAACACGAAACATTTTAAATGTTTATAAAAAGTGTACTTTGCACAATTTTTACAAAAAAAGGGATGGCTCATATAGGTTTTTATACATTTAAGAGGAATGGATATTGCTACAAATAAGCACCAATATAAAATTCATTTTACGGACACTTTATAAACCTTCAAATCGACTCTAGACTAATTAAGTATGCAAACAATTTGACAGAGTCAATTCAAATGAATGTCACAATTGAAACAGAAATACATTTAAAAAAAAAACCACATTTTCTTTTTGCTTTTATTACACTACAAACATTTATCATTAAGCATTCTTATACCAAAAATGATTTAAATCCGGACTATTTTGCCAAAAAACAACACAATGAATTATTCACAAATGGTCATCTTTAAGAGAGTATGGCTCTAAAATCAATAATTTCGAGGATTTTTCCGAAATGTATTGATTTCAATCTATTTTGTTGATTGTATTACATTTAAATCCTATTGTCTAATTTGTTGTGAGCATTTCTGGATATTGTGAAGCCCCTTTTTTGTACTATGCTTGTGAAGTCAGTCATCAAAGATAATAATATTTTAGTCATTCCAAACTTCAATAGACATCAAACTTTAAATCTTAAAGAATATATTTCACACAATCAAAATGTTTTTCACACAAAATTGTAACAATCAAAATTGTTGACCACTCTCACACAGCCTGTTTCAAAATGTACATTTTGAAAACACACTTTTCCCGTGCATTCAGTAAGTTTTGTTATCTATTTTTTTTTCACATATGAAATTTTGTGCAAAACAACAAACTGATGAGTCAACTTTTGTCATGCAAAAACATTACTGACAACCAGTAAGAGTGTGTTTCTGAATAGAACAAGATGTGGTTGTCTAATGGAAACTTTTTAAGCTATTGAGTTCAAAAATTGCTCCTTAAGACTGTGTACAATGATTTGACAAAAGAAAGAGAAAAAGAAATTAAAATTCTTATGAAATAAATATTGAAACTGTAAATGTCATGCACGGTGTATTGAGGAGGAACTTGGCTCAACAAATTCACTTGATGGACGTCATATTGATGTCGGGGGCCCAGTCTTGCCTTCTACATATCTGATTGGAGCTGTGGATGAAAAGAAAAGAAAAACATGTGGATAATCAACAGCATTATGAAAAGTCCCTACATGATCATGTTGATGTTTGGAGTTGCAATCAAGGTTTCAGTTTCAAATCAAGTCAGTAACCCTAACCTCCCCAACCCATCAAACGCTAACGGCATGTTTTGTTGGAATCTGTCAGGATGGATACAGTACCCCTAAACTGACAGTCTTTTACATGGGGTTGGCACACCTCCAGAAACAAAGTCAAAACTGTGTGTGTGCAGTTTCCCATATGATGTTGGAATTTGCCAGGATGGGTGTGGTTCCTAGTATAAATTGTGACGAGAGCATTCCTCTGTCATTTTTCAACGATTATCACTCACTACTTGTGATCACACATCTCATTGACCTGTGCTTGCTTGTCGTGATTAATTCAATTACAACATTTTCATCAAGTTTCTATCCAGCGTGAGACTTCATAAACCATACGTGTCTTTTCTTTAACCCTAAACCCGTCGAGTGCTTTACTAAAAACCTTTCTCACTCTTGCAAAATCCGACACCATATAGTAAACTCAAAATTTTGGTTAGGTTAATACACTTTCCTGATGAGTTCTTGGTTAAATTCTTGAACACTCTTTTATATGACAGTACTTTTCTACCACCATTTGCTTTCTGGCATTCTTGCTTCCTGCACATTATACCCTCAAAACCAATGACATCTGTGAATGCTATGTTACTTCCAAACCAGAATCACAATATTACTTTGTGTCTTGAATACTTACTGGGATATCTAGTCGGCATGAGTCTGTTCGTCTCGGAAGCCCTGTCCTTCCACGGCCATGCCAAGTACGCGAGGGGTGCTGGAAATGTCAAAATATAGGACTCAAAATTATGAGACATTTGCCCACAGACCATGAGACGGACAATGACTATTAAGGGAAGTTAATATCATTGGTTCTTCTCAGAGCACAAAGTGCATCAACAAGCATCTCAAAATGTGTACTCTAAACCACACTAAGCCTGAAATCATACTTACTATTCAATCTGTGTGAATTATTTTTTGGTCATCATAATACACTGATGAATTAGATATGGTACAGATCACATTCTTACAGCTTATTGCATTCCTAGCTATACTAATTTGCCATAATTTGTAAAGCTAAAGATTTTGGTCCACAACTTTACAAAAATGGAATTGAGACCTTTTGTAGTTCACTTTGAAAATGCTCTTGTAAATCCTGTGCTAGTTATAATTTAATCAGCATATCAGGTGATACAGCTTGGCAATTGTAGACGCTAGAATGTGAAGATTGCCATTTTGTTGTTAGGACTATTTAACACGGAAACTTACAAGCCAATCCCAGGACTGCAGATGCTACAAGAACCGGTTCAGTGTCCCACGCATACTTCAGCCAAGGTACGAAACCTGTCACCAACAAAAAAGTAAAAGCGCAAAAGCGTCAAAATGTTTCACACACACCTACCTGTGTATTCAGATTATGAGATATTGCTGCGTGCGGGAAAAAATGACAAAATATGTAAAAATCACTTATAGGCCTACATCAGCAATGTCAAAATGCATGAAGAAATTTCAGTTTGTCAAATCTCTATCCAGTCCCCTTGGAAAAATGTTGCAACCAGACGCCACTTCCGCGAATGTGTACAAACTAACAAAGTCTATGGAGAGTCAAATGAAAATTGAACTTGAACTAGTAGTTGAAGTAAATTCCTAATAAAATTGGAAATGTTTCTCACTCAGTCCCAGATTCATGTCTTATCATCATTTTTGTAATGAATGACCTTCACTCAGATGATACATGAAGAAACAAGTGGCGTCAGGTTTAAAATTTTTTCCAACGGATGAATTGAAAGTTGTTTTCAGTGGAACATTATCTTCTTGTGCACTGCATTTGCAACCAAGTTGAACCGGTCAAGTGTCGATGTCGTGAACAAGTTAAGTTGCAGTTGCCATTTCTTGGTAGGTGTGTGGCAGCTATACCAAACACTCTTTTCGCGTAAACAAAACTTACATCTTAGAACAATATAGCAAAGTTAATAAAACAAATCAAATTATGAAAACGAATGAACAAAAATGGTTAAAACACACCTCTTTTCCAAGCCTGCTTTGCAGGAGACAACGCTCGAGTCGCCATCTTGATAGTGAAGAGCGCCCTCTATTGTTACTCAGACGCCAGCGCACGATGCGCTTTGACAGTTTGGCACGTGTTTTGAACCTTTGCATGCAACGCGTATGGCCGGGGGGGGGGGCGTGACGTTCGTGTAAAATTGTGTATTTTCTTTGCACCAAAATTATACTAAATTGAGTATTTTGTTACCTATGACTTTGAGATAAAGCAGACGAGAAGCTTGTGGACATCTGCAATGAATGCCAGCAGCAGCCGACACATTACTTTTGTGTTAGGCCTAGCTATTTTTGGAAAGAGCTCCAGCACATTTGGCAGCGATGCCTCGACATCATTCATTGGGATTGGACACCACTGTGCACAAACCAATGACTGGTGTGAAAAGTGTTTTCTCAGTAAATACTTCAATATTTTCCCTGTTAAATTTGACTTTTTTTTAGGACATGTTGCTTTCTGATGGCTGATGGGTCACTGCAGGGACAATTTAGTGATGTCTAGCTTGAAATTTCCAGCTTTCCAGGCTCAGATATGGGGAGATTACTGTCACCATGGTGACAACTTAATTGAGCGGTTGTACATACCGGTAGTTGCACTGAAAAAAAACCCCATTTTTCTCGGGTTCAGCTTGATCTTATTGTCATTTTCTGAGAGGATTCTTTGCTGCATAAAGGATCTAGGCCTATAGGCTGTAATAGGAAAATTTATGCTTGTAATTTTAAGGGAAATGGACAGTATCGGCCCAAAAAAATATGACCATGGTGACATCTGCATTCTAACTATGGTTAGTACTGGTTCCAGCTTTCCTGGTGAATCTCCCCATGTCACGAGCCTAGAAAGCTGGACATTTCAAGCTAAGTGATGTCCATGTATGGAATTCTTCCCTTTCTGTTCCCATTTTTAAATTTGTGACGTCCTCATTTTTCAGGTTTGCGGGTGTTGAGCCGTTTTGGCCTGGGCCGGTGGATCTGCTTGCCGCACCCTTCAACTTCAAGTTCAAGACATGGAAGTGACGGTGAGAACCCCAAGATGCAGTGCCGATCATTCAACTTGAGGGGTGGATGTAAGAAATGTACATGAGCCGGTAGGTATCTTACAATTAGTTTTGTTGTATGGACATCATGAGAATTTTCAAGGATTGCACTAAAAACATTAAATTACATGGGCCCTTTAAACACAAGCCTTTGATACTGTAAAAAATATCCTCTCAACTTTTCCTCCCTCCCCTGCCAAGCTTAAGTCAGCCTGCCCCTCTCCCCACCTATCACACCCCTAGATAAGATGTGGATCAGTCCAGCAAACACTAGACAAATCTCAGGGTTGACGCAGGGTTGAAAACATGCATCGTTTCACACTCGAGGAATTTCAACCCTGCATCTACCCTGGGTCAACCCCAAGATTGATATCGCCCGGGGTTGAACACAACCCTGCTCCAGACCAGGGTTGAGATTTTTTGTTTGGTCATTTTGTTGAGTTTATTAATAAATTACTTTTTATTTTATATTTTTTGGAGGAGGAGCATGCGGTTGCCAAAATGGCATTGAAATATTTGATTAAAATAGATAAAGAAATATTTTGCTTTTATTCATGTGAGACACCTGATATAAGACATTGTGAGCTGTGATCATCTAAATGCTTGCAGCACATCTTTATGATTTTTATGTGCAGTTTTTTAAGTGATTTTTTTTTTACAACAGTCACTGCTACTAAAGTAGAGTATACCTTTAAATTTAATCCCAATCTTTGCAAGTATTCCAGGCAGTTTATTTGAACTAATGCTATTTTTTTTACATTTTAATATAAACAAAATGGCTTTTACAATTTCCTTAAAGAAAAATCTTGACACTTGGATTTTATTTTTGGTATCTTATCAATTGCTTAATATGTAATTTTGTCTAAAGCTGTCATTAATGGGTTTTTTAGTCATATTTCCCAAAGAATCTGTACAGTTTACTCTGAATTTTCTTAATTGATCAAAGTGTTGTACATGTATTAGCATTCTATTAATTTTAGTTATTGTTGTAGTAAATAATCTGTTGCATTTGCATTATATTAATTTGTGACAAATGGAAATAATACAATACAATACAATACAACAGCAAGATTCACCTTGAGAATTTGATATTAATTGTCGACACAGTTTACAGAAGTGGACTTTTATTTTTGTCAAATTTGTCAACAACTTTTTGTTCTGTAATTTAATGTCATTTATAATACATTTTAAATTTTTAACCTATTCATCCCAACCTGCTTATTAATAATTCGTTTTAGCAAAAATACAGAAGTTAAGGATAGGGAGAAGTCAAATTTAGTCACTGTCAATGTTTGAGCAATAATAAAAGAATGAATTTATCTGTTGAATATCAAGTGGAGTTCTTCAATTCATTGTGTGTTATTTTCTTTCATCTGTTTTTTTTTTTGGGGGGGGGGATATACAGAACCAAAAGGAAAGCAGGAGAAAGGGTTTGGCTTGAAAAGGAATAGAACATTTGGAAAACAACCAGATTGAATAAAAAAACACTGAAATATATATATATATATAGTTCAAATTTCCCCCAATTGAAATTAAACATTTATAATATACAGATCCTTTTTTGCACCATTAAGGTAGTAATGTCAGATATAATGATATTAGGGAAAATAAATGAATAAAACAAATAATACAATATAACAGGAAAAAAAAATAAACCCCATAAGATTCGAACCTGGGTGACCGGATCGTGAGTCCGGCGCCGTTCCGCAAAGTGGCTAACACTACAAGTTGTTTCAACAGTGGATTTGTTAGGCTTTGATTATTAGGATGCATGTTAGTTTTACACGTGCACAAGCACATGTACGGTTAGACGCGAATCGCAGTCTTACGAAGAAGTAACTATTTGTTTGATTCTAAAATCGTAGGAAATGAAGCCAATTAAGGGATTGATATTTGATTGGGAATTGGAGAGGGTGCTAACGGAAACCATACCGCGGGAATTAATGAACTGAAACGGTACAATTCTTGATTTACGCAAACAAGTGAGCATGTTCAACGGATGCAAGGAAGGCCATTTCTTTTGTTAATTTCCTTTGTTGAATCTGGCGTTAACAATAAAATGTTTCCATTGAGGCGAAAGGATTAAACGCCGCTATCTTTTTCCACGCTTGAGTGCATCTGAATGGGTGTTTTTCAAGCGGAAAATCACGAAATAAAGCTCTTATACAGCATTTTAACCCACAAAACGATACTTTTTGCAGAGGAAATTGCATACTGAATAAAACTGTAGTTTCAGAATGCAAAAATTCGCCGTATTAAGGAAATCGATGTTGAATTTTTCTGCAGTTCCAAGCAAAACATTTCCACTTTCCAACGTAGGTGGCGCTATATATATTTTATTTCAAAGTGCCACAGATAACACGTGTGGTACGTAATGGGCATGCCACGTATATCGCAGACGCATTTAGGTCGTGAATAGTGTACCGTTGGCTCATGGAGTCAAGTTCAACTTCAGGAAAATTAATTTATGACTGAATTTATGTTTGGTGTTAGATCCTTCGCCCATCCCAGCCCCCCCCCCCAAAAAAATTCCAGAGATATTCGTACAAGAAAATTCATTGCAGAGGCCAAAGAGGCGTTTTTCAAAACTTGGCCTCGTTACCATTTAAGAATAACTATTTTAAGATGGACCTCTGGCTCAATATTGGGCCCTTTTACGCTTCAGAAAAATTAATTTATTAATTTATGACTGAATTTATTTCTGGTGTTATACCCCTTGCCCCCCCCCCCAAAAAATACTAGAATGTCCTGCCTCCCCTTTTATGGACATTATCGCGAGTTAAACCCCGTTTGTTCAAGTCACGGCCCGGGCCCAATTCCCGGCTTGAGGCACACTGTACTGTGAGCAAAATATATATAGCGCCACCTACGTTGGCAAGTGGAAAGGTTTTGCTTGAAACTCCCAAAAAAATTGGCATCGATTTCCTTAATACAGCGAATTTTTGCATTTTGCAACTACAGTTTTATTCAGTATGCAATTTCCTCTGCAAAAAGTATCGTTTTGTGGGTTAAAATGCTGTATAAGAGCTGTAATTCGCGATTTTCCGCTTGAAAAACACCCATTCAGATGCACTCAAGCGTGGAAAAAGATAGCGGCGTTTAATCCTTTCGCCTCAATGGAAACATTTTATTGTTAACGCCAGATTCAACAAAAGAAATTAACAAAGAAAATAGACTCCCTTGCATCCGTTACACCAGCCTCCTCGTTCTAAGTATATATACGGTGCGCGTGCACCACAGAAGTAGAATTACAAAACGCCTTTAGACAAAACTAACCGGCTTAAGGCGAATTGCGGTGTACGGTGTATAGCTAGAGATGCAGTTTCATTCAATTTCAACAGCCCCAGGGTTTAGCCTTTCACAATAAATTTGAAAATATGAATATTCAGTTTATAGCGCTGCTGTGTGGAAATTAATGACCCCTTTTGTACAGTTTTTGTAGACTTGATGGCAGTAAATATTGTGATATATTCCCCCATCCCTCTCTTCATATGGCCATTTCTATTTTAACCTTCATATATCCCGGCCCAATTCCAAGGTTTATTAAAAAAAACAAATCTAGAACAACAAACAAAGGACAACAACAAACTATCTTGTTCTTTTTTAAATAAAGGTTTATTCTGTACATGATCATGTATACAACAACTCTAATTTCAAAGTCAAAATATTTATGTATGCTGACCTAAAAAATAACTTTGCTGGTCATATTTTACAGTAATTAAACATCAAAATCCAATGTTTTAAACACGACTCATGATGTTTCTTGGTACGTGAATCATTTTCTTTTCATTAAGGCCCCAACTTAACTCCAAACTAAAGCCAGGCCTTCCTTTTTAAACTTTTTCTTTCCAAATTTTCCATGAAACATAGGTTTTTACATTTGTGAAATTAGTTGCAAATACTATATCCATTCCTATATACACTGCACATGGTCAGCATTGCTGCTATGTAAGGTATTTTTATGGTCATTTTCCCCAGGATTTTTTACAGTTTTTATAGAATTTCTACACAGATTCACTTTGAGAGTAAGATTTTGTTTGCAACAATTTCAGCATGCAACTGAAATTAGTAACTAAATGCATCAACGTTTTTATGTCAATGAAAATATGCAAACATGTAAACAGGTTGAAGGTAGGGTGTTGGTACATACAATTAAATATCTTTTCTATAACAAGATAAATCATTTCAAAGACTTTTGTTCATTCCTGCAAATAACTACCCCATGCCAAAATGCACCCAAAACACATATCTATCAGCCCAAGATTTGAGCTATGCTGATTGCGAAGTATGTTTTGAAATTGATGGCATGGGATGGCTCAATGTAAATTTCAAAACCTTTAGAATGATTTTAAAGGAGCACTATGATGTATTTAACTTCATGACATTCATAAACCACAACTTTCAGATTACTTGTTAGGACACCCTGTCGACAAGTATGAGATTTAATCTTCAATCTATAGTACAATGTACAAGAATGAGAACAAGAACAAAGCAACAATATTTATATACTGGAGTAATTACAGAAGTAGTTTATGCCATATAAAACATTTTAATTGTTTTTACTGTTTTATTGCTATTAACGTATCGCGGTAGAATCACATCAATGCAGCTTGTGAAATATTGTCCAATTACATGATATCCAAGTGGTGCGGGATGCACAAAATCTGAGACGAACAAAACTTAACGTACACAAATTCCAAACGGTTGTCTAATGGTCGTGACCAACTCACAAATTGTGATAGGTCAATTAAAGACAACTGTTATAGCCATTTTTCAAACCCTATATTCCTTTTAGACTTTGGCTTACTATCTGGCCCTTTAAAATGTGTAGGAACAAAAATGGAAATACTCAAAATGTTGGCTTTTTTAGCAGAACATCAACATATACATGATATTTTAAGCCCCAATCGTAAAAGAAAGGAACTCCAATTCACAAAGCTGCAGTCTGGAGCCAAAGTAGTAGAAAGAGTATTCAATAACAATGATATATTCTTATCTATGCTGCAAAATGATTAACACTTTATTTTATCCAATAATGTCGATGCGAGTTGAGCTGGGAGCCAAGGCTGGCGATGAAGCCGAAGTCTCAGAAAAGGCATCATCAACTATGTGTTGTAACGGTACATTGAAGTGTTGACATGTAGTCCACATTCAGTAACAGTGTATGAGGTCTGTGTTGCGATATAATTGTTGACTGTTCATTTCATCAAATGCCAGTCAAGCCGGGAGTCAAAGTTGGAAATGAAGCCAAGTCTCAGAAAAGGCATCGTCAGCTTTGTGATTGATGAAGTATCGACACAGTCCACATTCAGTAACAGTTTATCACATCTGTGTTGCAATACAAACATTTGACAGTTGTATCAAACACGGCTGATGCTAGCCAAGCCTGGAGCTGAAGCTGAAGAAGTCATCGTAGTTTCAGGAATGCCCATCATCAGCTTGGAGTGGTAGTGTTTGAGGTTGTTGAGGCACTATCCATGCTGAGTAGTTTCAGGAATGCCCATCATCAGCTTGGAGTCGTAGTGTTTGAGGTTGTTGAGGCACTATCCATACTGAGTAGCTTCAGTGTCTCTGCTATGAGTGGTACTGTGGACAGTTTGCTGTTGACTCCGACGGTGAAGGCTTTCTGTAGCACAACCTCAGCGTTCTCTGTCAGAACCAAGACAACATAATATTGTGAGTAGTTTACAAGATAAATCCTGGTTCGTATGCCTTGCAAATGAGGACCAAAATTGTGATGCATCATTTTTGGTAGTCTTATCAAAGAATGTTTGATGACATCACAGGTAATTAGGATTTGTTTTTATGATTTCTTTTAGGCTTAAAGTAAAAAGCTCAATATTTTTGATTTCCTAAATCATATCCTCAATTTTAGGTATTACCTCCCCAGTGCTACTTGTTAATTATTTTTTCTTTTCAAAGTAGTAAAAATGTAGATAATTTATCAAGCTGTTTTAGGTTGTAAGGAGAACATCTCGAAAGAAACTCAAATTGTCGCACAGCTCTTGAATATTTTTTTTTACCTTGGCAGAGGAGCGTAAACTCAGGAAGATTCTTCAAAGCTGTCTGTACCACTTCCTGATCCATGCTGTTCAGACATTCCATATAGGCTGGGAGAAACTTGCTGGCAACACTGGGGGGGGGGGGACAAACAAAATTGAGTTATGAATCCTTAAATCTGGGTATTTTGGCTTGGAAGCGAAAGTGGAAGCCAAAATGGAAAATGTGAAGCAATCAGACGGGATACTTGTACAAAATGTTAACCTCTCGTCGAGTTATGCAGCAGGCTATTCACTCCTTCATCCATAATAATTCAGTAAAACCAAACAAGGAGTTTTTATAGATTCTGGTTGGCCATCTTTCTATCTTTTCTCCGTCTTGTGTTTCTGATTAATCCGGACGTAAATTTTAGATAATGCCGGGGTGTTCTTGACAAAGAATTAAGGTTGACTTTGATGGGGCTAGATTTACAGTCAGTGGATAAATTGGGACAAAACTATTCGAGATGTAATTCTTGAAAAGGAAAGTTCTACTGAAGCATGTGCCAGCAATTGTTTGATACCTTGGGTCGTGTCTGATGTATCGAATGACGAGAACAAACGCCGTCTGCCTGCAGTCTTTGTTGCATGATGTCATCTGAGTGGACAATTCAGTCTGAAAGGCAATGAAAAAGGAAAAATCAGTTTCCACTAGATGTCTTAATTTAAATTGCCTCTTAATACTTTTGTGACCACACTTTCCCGTTCTCCAATGCTGTATACTGAGTTTTTCCTCAATGAGACAAATTCCAATCATTAAGTTTGAGACATTTTGTATATTTCAGGCAATTTCAATTAGTATGCCCTTTGTTTGTATTTTTTATGAGGCACCACTTTGGACTTTTGCAAAGTTGAAATATCAGACAGCACAGAATTTTAAAACTGATTGCCTTTTGAAAGTTCTACACCCAAAATGTACGTTCAGATCTTAAAAACCGAAACTTTTCATGAGTTTCTTCAAAACAGGTTGAAAGGCTGGTCAGTTGTGGCTGCTACGTACATTTTAGTTCTGGCCACTATGGTTTTACGTTTGAAGTTACTTACCACAAAATGTTGCAGTATTCCCACAGCACTGCTAGACTTCTCCTCCAGCTCATTCAAGGCTTCAGCCATGCCTAGTCAACAAAACAGAGGAGACCGATGAAAACGTCAAGAGAAAGACCACATACACTCAGCTTCAGAGAAAAGTTGTAGATATCAATTTTTGAGATCTTGCTACACAACTACCATAATACTTCCTCGCAATCTAGCTCAGCGACAAGGGTTTGAGTCCAGTCATGGGCAACATTTGGATTGAGTTTCCAAATGTCTCACTCTCAGATACATACCTTCAGAATCTTCTTCTTGAGAAAGTCTCTCAGCGAACGACTTGACATCCTCGGTATCCCACGATGCATCAGCCCCCATCATGGCGGCGAGTGTCGGCGAGTAAGTCTCCTCGCGACCTCCGACCCCTGGGATCTCATCCATAGCTGGCTCCGCCTGGTTGGGGGCGGAGCCAAGCCCTGATTGGTCCTTGGAGGATGAGGTCAGAGTGATGCTGGCCAATAGGGACTTGAGCTGCTGGATGTCTGGGTAGACCTGGGATAGGTTGCTATGGGAAGATTTTTGATAAAGGAGAGGGACAATAGAGTTACAAGTTTCTCTAACGCGACGAGGTTTGAACAGCCCATAACTTTGTGTACTTCAAATTCTGTACTTCAAATTCTGTAAGTGTTGTACTAGAGTGTACATGTTCTACATAACCCATGAGGACAGACACACAAAAGGAGAACAACAGATCCTTTCAGTCCTCAGGAGTTGGGACTTTTGTTTAAAACGGTCCTCTGTAGTAGGTTTGTGTGCTTATAGTCTATGGGAGAGTGTTATATTACAGGGACAAAGGAAAACACAAAGCATTGTCCTCGGGAGTATCGTAAAACAAGAGTGAGTTTTCTTACTTGAGTGCTGTTGAGTGTTTCTCTAGGAGCGGCTGAGCTTGGGTTGGGTTGTGGCTGGAGTACTGATACAGAAGCTGGATGAACTTGGTGATGATGGATTCCAGAGGCTTCTTAGCAATCACAGAATGCTATAATGAGTCAAAGATACAATAGTACACAAATATTACACAACTGTATATTATCCATATTTATTCCAATACTAATTGTATGCAGTATGGGAATGTAGGCTAGCACACAGATATGCACTAGTGCCCTCGCTGCCAGTCAATATAAAAAATACTTCCCCATTCAGAGAGACAAGGTATATGCAGTTATTCATGCTAGTTTAATAAGTACTATATTCAGGTTGGACAGGGAAGCGATCTCAATATTATCATTCACTAGTGCCCTCAGTGCCGGTCAACATACAAAATATTACCCCTTCTGTGGCAATACGGACAGACAATTAGCCATGCTAAATCAACTACCACATATTTGTAGGATAAGAAATTGGGCTTCAATTAAATAATGCACTAGTGCCCTCACTGCCAGTTAATATACAAAATATTTCCCCTGTTAAGTCCTACATACCGGTAGGATAGGGAAGTAGGCCTCCATGATGCCATGCAGAACTGTAGAGGGCTGAGCAAAAAGTTGAGGTTCAAGAAGTTGTAGGATTCCTAGGATGTGGTTGAAAAATCGTAAGTGACCACGGACGCGGAACTCTTTGAAGTTAAGATGGGTCCGGCCTTGAAGCAGAACGGTCACCATGGCTAGTTGCCTTCAGGAAATGAAGAGCAAACATGACATAATTAATACTGACAAAAAGCTTCCAATAATGGAGCTAATCTTACTGTATCAACATCCATTAGTAGACACTGCAGATGTTACCTCATACATGAAAATGAGGACAGCATCACCCTCAATACAAAATATATGTTGACCCTGTGTCAAAGGTTATGAAGACAATGATATGCTGGTTGTTTTCTGTTTTTGTATCTGAGTAAGACAATAGGGCAGTGTGCTGACCAAAATTCTTCCGCCTACCTGAGTATGAGTACAGGGTGTTCTGCTGCCAGCTTGCGGCAGGCTACGTTGGCGTCATCGGCCTTCTGCTTGCTGGTATCTCCCGGCTTGCTGTCGGCTAACACGCACAGTAACCTTGAGAGAAGAAATCCACAAGCAGATTATTGGAAATTTCATTGAAAGTGCTCCAGAAATGTAGCCAGGTCCTCTCAGGTTTCAAGTTCATATATTAAGCCATTCTATCGAAGTGTAGTAAAGGCACTACAATGTCACTGTTCATCTCTAGTTACTGCTGATCAAGCTTGTGATTGGCTTGTGATTTGGCAAGAGATGAACTCGCAATATTCTTTCAATTTTGGGTTTTGCCCTTCACCGATGTATTGGTATAATTACTTTTCACGTCGATCAAGGGAAAACCCAGAATGCTAATTCTATCTTATGAGTAATAATATTCTTCTTTTTTTATATTTTAAAATATCTGAGCAATTCATATGTCATCTGAATGCTGATGAGCAGAACAATTAATGATTTTAACACAATTTTCTATGAGGCCCCCACCGGAAAGTGATAACATTTCTGAAAAAATCTAAAAAGTTAAGTGTTTTGAACTGGTTCCAACTTTAATGTAACAATTTTTCTGGCACCTAAAATTCTCCTAGAGGAGAAGCCAAGATCTAAACAATATTTTTTTTTTAAAAGAAAGCACCTACCTGTGAGTGAGGCAGTCGACTGGGGTGGGTATATTACTAGTGTCTTGTGATTGTAGCTTGGTACTGATGAAGGAGAGATTCTGTATAGTCTCAGGGACCTGCAGGTATAGCTCTAGTAATAACTGCTGGTATAGGGCAGAGGACGGGCTGGAAAAAAAGGGAAAATACAAACACAACTTGTTGTTAATGGAGACTTCTTGAGCGGAGGATTTGTTTGATGTTTCAGAAAAGTTAAATCCCAAACTTCAACGGCAATTTTTGTCCAACACTGGACCAGAAAATCCTCAAACTCAAAATGGTGAATTTTGGTTGATGTACAAGAAAATATCTGAAACCTACTTCATATATCACATTTTTATCTCATCAGAGAAGTAAAATTCTACTTTTACAATGGTGATATTCTTGAAAAATATTAGAGAGCAAAAAAATCTACAAACTTTGTCTCGCGACTACAGTCGCCAAGGTATCTGATCAGGTGCTCGGCCACGCCCTTGTTGCCATGGAAACTGGTCAAGAGCAAGGAGAGCCGGGCTTTGATGGTGTTAGAGGCCAGTTCCGTCAGACCTTCATCTGCATCGGGTGAGGCACTGGGTGGGGCACTGGGTGGGGCAATGGGTGGGGCATTGGGTGTGGCAATGGGCGGGGCACCGTACTGCCCTGATGAATCAGCCGCTTCCTGGATGATGTAATCAGCCAATGCGCAGATCTGGTCCGGCGACAGACATAAGACATCCTCTTCAGAGTGTCTCTGTGTTGGACCATAAAATGAAAAATTATCGTGTTTTCTCATTTTTTAATCAATGAGGTGTTCCAAGCATCCTATGGACTCTGCTCATTATAAGAGGCACTCTGGCAAAAATGAGACAGAACTGGGCAGAGGATAAAATGAGAGTTTGTGGGTATTAAGGAAGAGAATAAAATTCTCCTTGCAATACTGTTTGTTGCGCTTCAATCAGACATTCCATTGACAAGTTATGGCGGTTTAAAGTTTGGTTTGATTGACATGTCAAAAGAGTAATATACTTTTTCGAGTTTTGTATTTGTGAAAATGAAAGATGGCAAATGTTTTTTACTTACAAGCACTTTTATTCCACATATTTTTTACTTATTCTTTAACATATGTGTAGTAGACGTGTCAAAGATTACAAATAAATGTATAAATAAATCTGAAAATTAAATAAAATCACCCCCTTTTATTTTGTTACATTGTTCTCCACTACGGCCTGTGCCCAGTTCTGTCTCATTTTGCCAGAACACCTCACACATTTATTCCCTCAATGGTGACACAGGAAGATATGACAGACACTTGACAATCACTGCTGTACATAAGCCTGTCTCCCTGAGAAACTGCTACGGGGTTTGCCTTCTGGTCTGCTTACCTTAGAAGCCCTTGTATCCCGTCCTTGCCATATCTTGGGTATGTGGATGCACGCCCACAAGAAATCCAATACAGCCGTTGCACTGAAACTAACAAACAAAATGACACAATCACCATTCAGTGCAAACATGAAAAAGTGTTAATTCTGTAAGCAAAGAATCTTTAGAGCGTACATGCGTGCAGACAAAACTCCACTTTAACCTGTGAAAAATGTTAACCATAAGCAAAGAATTTTGGCCATTTTCAGCAGAAATTCTTAACGTACGATAAGCAGAGCCATGAAATCAAGCTCAGTTTCGGTCAGATTTTGAGCTTTGATGTATAAAACACAAGAACGGTAAATATGACCAATGTGAAAGTACTTTTTGCAGATGTGATCATAAATTATTTGAACTACTCACCTGCATGCATTTCTAGCAGGCCCCAGTAACCTATCAATGCATTTGTGTAGTGTGCCCCAGTTAGCTTGATGGGTCAGTAGCGCCAGTAGATATGCGCTACCAATTCGCTTCTGACTGTCTCCACTGCTGCTTGGGCTGTTCCTGTTCCCAAGGGGTGCTGGGGCAAAGATGGCTTGCTGCTGTAGGTCAGGGCAAGCCTGGCACGCCTCTGGATCCAGAAGAGCCAGCCAGTCAGTCAGGAGGCCGGAGGTAGAGGCTAGGAGCTGGGGATGACTGAAATAAGAAAACAAATTGTTATAAGAAAGAATCAAAATGTTTCTAATCAGAAAACTCCAAAAAGAGCACAAAAGTATTCTCTTCAAGTTCCTAGCTAGTTTTGCCAGCAAAATATTCCAGGCACTACTGTCCTTTACCTAGAAGTCTGGGTACCAGACGTTGATGAGTGCTTCTGTTGCTGGTGCGTTAGTAGTCTGCTGAGCATGCCTACCCTCTGGCTGGCCTGTGAGGGCGCTCTTCTACCATGGCTAGCTGTCAGGCTGGTTGTTAGTAACTTCTCCATCTGGTTTGCGTTGCTGTCCAAGAGCTGCTTACAAACTGGAAAAATAGTCAAGAACGAGGAAAGTTTAAAGCTGAAAATCTTCCAAACGATGTCACAAGTGTAATCCTTCAATTTCGACATTGAATTTCCCCCTGTATAATAGTTATTTCTCCCGTCTGAGAGTTTGTAAAAAAAAATCTCAAAAAGGGGTGGGGCTCTAACCCACGATCTCCATGTGCCACAATAATGATAGTGGTAAGCTTGTGAAATTTTCTTTCCAAAGCTCTATAGATTAAGGTAAAGGTAACACCAGAAATTGAGAGTTTTTACCTTGCTCTAGTAGTTCATCGTTTGCAGGGGCTTGGCCATGTCTGAATGCCTTCACAACCTTCTCCATAGATTCCTGTTTGTTTTCTTGTGAATCTCCAGTCATCTCCTTCAGGGCTTGGTCGACTAGAAGAAAACAGAAATGTAAAATTGTAAAAATGTTCATTTCCTTAATCCTACGCATATTTGGACCCCAGTCACTGGCAAAATCAAAATAACACTCTCCAGTAATCCCAGATCTTTTAAAATCAACCAGAGTATTTAGAAGATGTTGTGGGATTCAGCCATTCAAACTCACCGTTGACATCTACCGAGCTGACACTGAGTTCCTTCTGACAATGGATCAGAGTCTGTGCCAATGTGCCTTCCTTGGTAGGTAGCGCTTCACATAGGTACTGCACCAGCTCAGGGAAAGTAGAAGGAGTCCCATACTTCTGCTGAAGTTTCTAAACAAATAAGTAAGCAAAATGTTCAATTTACCATGGCGCTGCTTAACAGTTAGCAGAAAGTTGTGCTCACTATAGCAGAAAATTGTGCTAATCGTAAGCACTATGTCATGGCATGGATGTGCTAATGGTTGTGCACACATAGAGATTTCTATTGTTACATCACTGATTTAAGCAACTTTATCTTCTGAGTTAAGCGTCCTTTTGCTGTGCTCATGCTTCTGGTCTCCATGAGATAGACAGAGGCTCTGTTAGCAGAAAATCACGTGCTTAGCAGCGCCACAAACTCGGGCTATTGTTAAGGTAGGAGCTCTCAGTCCAAGGCTGGTTCCCGCCTTGTTTTTGTAGTTGAGAAGGCAATAAAAAGGCCTGGAACCAGCTTACATAACACTCATCACTAGGTAACATTTTCCTGGTAGGCATGCATTAGTTTATAAGTTTGAACAGGTGAACAGTGCATTGGGACCTAAATTGATGTGCACTTCACTCACCTTAAGGCTGTGAACGAATCACTTGGTACATTCTTATGAAAGCCACTAGCCAGTGGCTGCAGCCACTTCCCATAGACTTGTGTATTATATCCGGCCATAGCAAAGTGATTTGGACATGGCCTTATTCTAATTCTTAGTTCACTAACGGATTCGTATGCTTAGCAAATCAATGCAAATTTTGCTGCTTACCTCTCTCGTGAGTAGGAGACTGAGCAGTGGACCGCCGATGTCTGCCCGCGTGGTAAGCTGACTTAGAAGGAGACTGCCATCCTTCACTATGCTTAGCAAACTGCTTGTCAGCCGCTCAGAGGGTTTGTGTAGTGGATCTGTTCTCAGTCTCCGAATGTCCTTCAAAATCTCCTGAGTAGATACAACAATGATAAGCAATTTGTTTCAAATGGGACAAAGTTTAAGTTGAACAAATCAGACACGTTTTGTATTCTAATCGACTTCAATCGCCAATCTGAGATTATTCAGTCAAGTGTGACAACATGTTACTGTTGTTGACACATGCGCCAAAACAAATAGGAAAAACGGAGAGGTCCTCTGTCTCACCTGTTGTACGATAGCAAACACCTGTCGAGATTCCTCTGATGGCTCATTTTTAAATAACTGCAAGACACAAATGAGAAGTTGGATTTAACCAAATTTATATACATTGTATCAATTCATGCTCGTTGGTTTGCGATTCCATCACTACTTAGTTTTGCACAAACTATTACACACTTTACTGTCATTTTTCATTTTATCTTTTTGGAAGTATTTAATCTAGTCCTTATCTGAAATTTAATTTCTTACTTTTATTCTGATGTACTGTTTACTATTTTCAATGTTAAAATATCTCATAATTGTCGATTTGATTCCAGTTGGGTTTGGATAAAAAGCTTTTTTTTTGGGGGGGGTGTCTTTGCATTCCGTTCACATTTTTAAAAATTATAATTCTTAGTGTCCGACTATCTTGCGATTTTTTGCTGTTTTTCCACAAATGGGCATTTGACGTTAGAGAGATGAAGCCGAAGCCAAAGGCTCAGCCTAGATTTCAAAAATGGCTCAAGACGTCATCTTGTCCAACATCTGAGACTGTCCTACCTTGATGAGTAGCTTGCACCATTCCTCTTGGTGGTCTTCATCAGGCAATCTCATTGCCGACTCAGAAGTGTCCATCTTCTCCACAGATTCCTCCTTCTTATTCTCAACTTTGTTTACAAAAAAAATAAAAATTCATTAAGTATGTTACAGGGTAACTGACCAAGGTGTGGTGTGGGGGGAGTTAGATGGTAGGTGAAAAGAAGGTGGTTTGATGAATCTAACCTTTGTCCTTGTCCGAGGGTTCCTCCACCCCTTCGGTCAGCAGTTTGTGGAACTCCACCCCTCCCGACGCCCCCCTCATCTGCTGGACTTCAACCAGCTGAGCCATGTAGGCCTTGTCCACTACCGCGTTTTCCATGGCTTGAGAGTCCTGCACGACCGCTGCATCCAGGTGAGCCAACAGCTGACTGAGAGGCAGACAAACAAACAGACAAGGATGTCTTCGTAACAGAAAGGCAGGCGAAAATGATTCAAATCAGAACAATGAAAACAGCTATCATTTGAGTAGGGCTGGGGGTGTCACCTCCCCCTCCCCCTACATTGTTGTTACTGTTGTCTTAAAATGGCCATCATGGACATTACCTCATGCTGGCTGTTGGAATACCAAACGACTGGATGAAGAGAACTAGCTGGGCTGGTTCCAGATCTTGCAAAGCTGCAGGAACAGAGAAAATATTACACGGTAGATCTTGAACGTTGATAAGTAGAAAGAACCATTTCGAGTGGCCAAAATTTGCCAAAGCAGCTATGGTGATGACAAAGTTTCGAGTCTGATCTAACTGCACATTCAGAAAAAAAAATAATTATGCGTACTTGGCTCTCATGAATATAGTCACAAATTCATTTATTTATTTTATGTCTTTCTGGTAATGAAACCAAGGATTGCTCCAAAGTGCCCCAGGCACTGTAGCCCAAAAGCCTGACGAAACCTATAGAGAGGAGACAATGAGAAGAAATTACAGTTTTAGAGGTGGGAGGAAAAGCCCAGAGGAATATTCTGGGGAAAACCCACGGAATCAGATGGGGACTGAAAACCCAATCCACATATTGGACCAGAGGCAGGATTTGAACCCAAGTCACAGCAGTGTCGTCTGCTGATCATTCACTAAATCCAATAATGTCCATGTAGGAGCCTCTTGATGGTTGAGAGACATCACACTATACCAACCTGCAATGACGAGCTCCGGTACACTGGATCGGATCATCCTGAGTTTGAGCCAATCAGGAAGCAGCAAGGCATCCTCTGAGGTGTCTACTAGGTAGGCCTGGGGTGGGGTGCTATTCTCAGGGAACCAGGAGTGCAGCAAGAGCTGGAAATCACTGTCAACTAAAATAGAAATAAAGGTAGTGGATGTTAACCCATCCACTGTGTTAATTCCCTAATGAATTTGTAAGACCACAGAGTGTTGGGTGGTTTTTAGGTGGAACTGGGAGGGCAGTCTGGGGTGGTACTTCTGGTAAGCGTGTGACTGAAATAACTTGAAAGAAATGTTCCTACCTTTGGGTTGTCCGTAGGTCAGCAGTATGACCATAGCATGGACTATCAGGATATGCATTGTGGCTGATTCACCAGTCTGCCAGTACAGGAACACTTGGTCCTGGGTGTCCGACTGTCAAATAAGGAAGGAAAAAACCCAACAAAATCAGTATTTTTTTATTAATTTATTACAATTCTTTCTTGGTAATGACAATAAGACATCCTCGAAAGTGCATAAACACCACTGCTTGGAGGCCCGAAAAAATTTTAAGAAAAATGAAGATGTATGTCAGCTGTTCAGTTTTAATGGTAGGAAGAATACTGGTATGAAAAAAACAAACAAGGAATCTAGATCGGATTGAAATCCCAATCTAGAGGTGGGTCTGGCAGGAATCGAACCTGGGTCACGGAGAGTTGGAAAAAGGGAAGGTACTACTGACTGCCCCAAGAGTCATACGAAAAAGTAATCAGAAAATACAACACCACTACTTAGCCTTATTTTTTTAATTGCAAGATCTCAGGAAAATTACTTCAAATAAAACTGATAGTCCCTACAGCGTAGGTTTTAATTTAAACTACAGAACTTTTTACCCAGCTATATCCTTCCTCGTTAGGCTTGGTAGCTTTGAGCAAATAGCGGCTGAATATTTTGATCATAGCTGCCAAGGTGACGTCAGCTACTTCGTTGTAGGTCTCGCGAGGTAGGATGCACGAAACGATGGTTGGTCGCTCCACTATCAACTGGGCAAGATCCTGGTATTAATAATACTTGGTATTAATAATACTTGGTATTAATAATAATTCAAAAATGTGGTAATCGTAAGTATAATGCTTCATACCCGAGTCTCAAAGTACTCCATGATTATTACCCCTGTTCATCAGGCAAGGAGACCACATTTGTGCAGCAGCTTGAGATAAGCATAATGTAATCTATACCCGCTCAGGTATCCATCTATTCTCCTGAATGGAGAGTGGTAATTGTAGTAAAGTGTCTTGCCTAAGGACACAGGCATCATGTTTCCTGTCAGGGTTAGAAACCAAACACTACTAGTGGGCCACTGTAACCATTGGACCATTCATATTTTTGTCAAGAAAACAACACACCAACAAATTTTCCAGATCACTTTGCATTAACATTTTTGTTGTTAAAACCATGGAGTGCATCTTTTCTGAAGAGACACAAACAGTAAAAGAACAAATTGGACAGAAGATATCACAGACTCACCACTGCCAAGTCGTTTAGATCACTGACTGGAGCAAACTGCGACAGAAAGACGACGTAGGCACTGAGTGCTAACGGGTCTGTCTCGATCTGGCAAGCCTTGGGATAATAAACAAAACAGAAGTTGTGGCATCATTAGAAGGGGTGCTCACACAATTGCCTGACAAAATTGGGGATGGGGATGGGGTTGGGTGGAGTCGGGGGAGGGTGGGAGTGGGAGTAGAGGTAAGGCTTAGGTATCTGGAGTGGAAAGTTTAATGCTGAAAATATCCTACCTGTCTGAGGGCAGTTGTGGCTGATGCCCTGACAGGGTCAAAGTGAGGGAGGGAGGGCATATTCTTCAACAGCCATTCATGTGATGCCATCAGTGTAGGGCAAGCCCAGGGCGGGTCTTCCGTTTCCATGTCTTCCTCCATTGTGTTTTTATCCTCAGGCACAGACAAGACCATCATCAGACCCTTTGTGAAAAACAAAATAACAACGCTCAGCAGCTCCAACTCCTGAGGTATTTTTTAAACTTTCCTTAATACTTCAAAATCAATCATTTTGCAGAACCCAATGGCACATTTAATTCATTTGGTAAAACAACAGTTGATTGGCTCTATCATTTTAAATTATCCAATCAAAACTATTGTTACTCATACTTTGGCTGCAGTCTGTTGAGTACATCTGTTCTTGTGCAATTCGAAAGCTATCAATTTTAAGCCGGCTTGTGATAAAAATGTGAGTTTTATTTCCCCCCCCCAAAAAAAAAACCCCAGCAATGTTTATACAATTGGTGTTGAAACATATTCAAAACATCAGGTCAAACTTGTTGAGGCTTGGCATTGGAAAGAAGTGCAGAAATCAGGAGAAATCTACAGGGGTTTAAGGGTCATCAGCAAGTTGTCGTTTGACGTGTTGTATTTTGGCTGTATTTGACAGGAGATGAATTAGTGATGGGCTTTACTGCAACTCTGCTTCGAATCAAGGTGTGAAAGTGACAGTCAAAGGCCTCTTTTCAGTCTTACCTTAGCAGCCAGTGAGCGACTGGCTTGCTGTTGTGAGCTGAGTCGCCTCAGGAAGTAGTCCATGACTTCACAGCAGGTAGATGCTTGAGAGTCTGGTCCACGTACGAGGGTCTGAAGACGGGACAGTAACTGCTCCTGCTTGTCAATTCGCTAATCATAAAAAAAAGACGCCTTGTTGAAAAGTGTCAGGATCATGCATCATGAAGCCACTCCCACCCAATACAAAGGACATGGTGAACCCCTACTCTTCAATGATAAGATAGGACAGGCTTGTCTTATGTTTGTTTTGAACCCTAAACCTTCCAACCGCAGTTCCAGCGGCTCAATCCATCCTACCATTTCCTCTTGGCTTTTTCCTTCCCGGGTTTTAACCCCCAACCATCTAATTGCAGTTCCAGCAGCTCAACCCACGCTGCCATTTCCTCGTAGGTTCTCCCATCTCGGTTTCGAACCTCGAACCTCCTAATTGCAGGTTTAGCAGCCCGAGCCACACTATGATTTCCTCTTTGATTCTGAATTTGTGATTTTGAACCCTAAACCGTCAGACTGCAGTTCATAAAGACCCACCCAATCTACCACCTCTTCACAGCTTTTCCCTTCTTGGTTTCGAACCCCCAACCACCCGATTGCAGTTCCAGCAGCTCCATCCACCCTACCTGTTTTCTCTTGGCATCTCCTTTCTTACTCTCCTCCCCAGCGTCACTGTCTTGGTTGTCATTCAGGAGAAACTCACAGAGACACTGCACCGGCAGAACGTCCAGGGAACCTTCAGCCGAGTTTACCAGTTCAGCTAGCCAGGGCATGGACTGTGACGTACCCTGTCCAACGAAAGAAAACAGTCCCATTGAAAGGTATCCAGTTGTCTCGGGTCCAAATCCCATTTCTGACAATATATTTCTGTTCAACTCAAAACATGTTAAAAGGAGCTTAGAAAGTCCGTCTTGTGGTTGATTTATCAAAATAAAAATGAAAATTTTGATTGTCTAATCATTGTAGCTGGTAGTCTGTACCTGTCTCTGTATGATATCCAATAGGAAGTCTGGGGACCGGCTTCGGCAGAGCATGTGACCGAGATTCAGGACTTTATTGAAGTGTTGGAGTTGCTCCAGTACCTGGGCAGGGGGGGGCCTGGCTATACCGCTGGAGATATGATTGAACAAAAAAATCAATTAATAATCAATTACTGATAAGTCATAATCAATGATTAATTTATAAATAATCCAGACAGTCATCTGTCCTTTGTTTACGTGAAGCACAAAACAAACGTGTTTGGCAGCCTCGTAGATAACAAGTATTGTGATTCCCAGTAAACATTTTGTTTCAAAGATTGCACAGAATGGTGAATTAAGTCTGGAATTCAGTGGTTTCTGAAACATGAAATTAGGTCCAGTCTTTTCTTATTTGTGCGTTGACTTACTTAGGGTCCATGCGTATGACCTGTGACAGGAGTAGGCTGTTAGCCTCAGTGATGGCCACTCTCGCTAAGTGGTTCTCAAACTCCAAGATCTCTTGCTTCTCAAGCGCAATCACCTACAACAGAGGACAAAAACCCAACGCATCATGGAACGTGGTCTAGTGAACACAAACTGATCTAAAGGTTTATTGTTTGAAAAGCCTACAAGCAATAGACATCTGTTTTGCGTGTGCTAGATTTCATTGATAAACCAAAGCAAACATAAGGAAGATGTGTGCATATTCAAATGTTTGTATGACAGTAATGTCCCTGTGTGGATAAATGAAGAACAAGTCTAGTAAAGCTGGTCCCACACCAATTTGGTCGTAGAGGTCTAGGTAGTCATCTGAGCCATCTTTTTTAGGCCAAGGAAAGACTTGAGCAACTCTAGTTCAGAAGTGACAGTGACGATCAGTCAGTCAGGTACAAAGGGGATTGTGGGACAAATTAAGCCATGTAATGCACTGAATTATGTTGAGGACTTTTAACAAGGGCAAGCGCAGAGCCTAGGTTTAACCACTTTGTGAGGACAGTTTTGAGGTGTTGTGCAAGTTCTGACCTGCAGCTCCCTTGTTCTGACTTCCTCCTGTGAACGTTCGTCGGGGGCTGCTGTAGGGGGTGGGTACTTGAAATTGCTGCCAGAGGAAAAGAAAACAAAAAGACACCATAGGGCTGAGTGATGACAGATTGCAAAATGCATCAATGCATGTGTCCTCTGACGCGTTCTTGAAGCCAGACAGGGTGTACGAAAAAGAATCCTCTTGTTGGACTTGGAGAACAATACATAGCAATTGACATGAAATTATTTGCATGTCAATGCAGCAAAAATAGCTTGACTTCATTGTTTCTCTTTATGAATGATTAATTTACTTACTTTGTCATGACCATCTCCATGAAACAGCGCAGCATTGGATACCGTTCCCATGCCGACAGACCTAACGATATCAAAGCAAACAAGGCATGTTCAACAAATCTCAAATCAGTGAATCTAAAATCAACAAATCTAAAATCAGTGAATCTAAAATTCTTGTTCTCCATCTTTGTGGTCTACTAAACATTCTTCGGCTTTCAATTTCACACAGATGATTAAAGAGAATCTGCCAAGGGCAGAAAAGTACGGGAAGAGGAAACCATTTGTTTGACCTCTGAAAGTAACCAGATTTGAACGAAAAATAGTAGGAACAAAACAATTCACAGACAACTGGCCTCACCTATGTTGGTTGGATTGAATGCAGTGATGACAACCAATAAGATCCAGCCTTTCCAGTAGAGATTGGAGATGGCCAGACTAGGTGGTGCGTATCTGTGCCAATACAACAAGATTATTGTCAAAGGTAAACCAAAATCACACAGTCAAGTTGCCTAAGGGAATGTTTCAAAACTTGGAATGGTTGGATTTTTCTAAGGGGAATATTTGTTTTTCTTTTTAACATCACCTTCAGTGGTCTTTGGCCCTGTAATTGGCAATTTTCACGAAAAAAAAAGTATTTAGGACATACATACCCCTGCGGTAGCTGGATGTTTTCAGGGTGATGGTAGGCACACAGATTCAGCACTGCATCAATTAACTGGATCCTCTTAACTTTCAGTACTGGAAAATCTATGAGAATGAGAAAAATCGAAACAGTGTTACAGGATTTGAAAAACAATTTAGTCAGCAGACCCAACTTTGATCGCAGGATTTTGTGCCCCTCAGTTTTGTTTTGTCTTAGAGTATACAAGCGATGACTGGAAGTCAGCGTTGTAGACAAGGTTCTTGTGATGGATAAGTTCCTCACAAGTCCATCGTAAGTCCTCCAGTCCCAAGTCAAGTCACAAGCTATTCAAATAAACGGTGACAAAGGCATTTCTTTGTTCTGGTTCATCCCCTGTTTACTTGGTTGTATGGTTGTGATCCATCACAAGTACCTTGAACATAACACTGTTGGTTTCAGTGTAGTGTGAGAAGGCTATCAACTTAAAAGTAAAAACCCTGCTTGGAACCCACGGACCTAGTTCAGGGAACCCATCTGTCTTCTGTAGGTTTATGAACTACTGACCTTCAGCGTACAGCACTGCAGCTCTCTTGACTAACTTGTCCGCTAGCTCTAAGCCATCTGCGGATGTTAATGGTAGCTCACGTGATAAGCCCATCACTAGGACCCTCATCAGTGTATCCTCCTGAACAGGCACCTCTGAGAGGAGGGAAAGCAGCAACCTGAATCAAGATGTTGGAGTAAAGAAGATCATGGACTATGATTACGGAGACAGCAACTAGGCAACCACTGCATCATCTAGAGATTCCCTATCAAATACTTATGTTAAACATACAGTACTTCAGCTTCTGCACAGCAGTGGAGTTTGAAGGACTTAGAAAGGTCCTTGTAGACAAAATCTGAGGCTATAAAGGTTGAGAAATGACTGTGTTGATTACTTACGATCTGTCAGACTCTGGTGGCCAGTTATCTTTGCTGCAGTATGATTCAGACGGCTCCATGAACAGCACTTTCTGCAAACTACAAAGCATACAGAAAGAAGCACATGATTACTCAATCTGGTACAGGTTAAACAACTGAGCATTTCAGAAACTGATTCTGTACATCAATTTTATTGAGTTATTTTGGATCTAAAGACTAGGAGCTAGTTTTACGGATCTGCTCAGCATTGGGTTCTACGGATATCTTACCACTGGTTGAAGTCTTGCTGGTTGGCTTTGAACATCTTATGTGTCACTGTGTGTAACCACCACACTGCATCTCTCTGCATGACAGAGGCTTGGTTCTGAAAGGCTCTCAGTACATCCATGTCTGTATTAAAAAAAAACACTCTAGATCTTAGATCTGATTCAAAACCTTTCCTAATCTTTGATCTTGGGATACCTTTCCTAACCTTTGATCTCAGCAACATACCCTTCTGATCTTTGATCCCACCAACATACCTGATTTTTCATCACAATGATATACCTTTGCTTTGATCTCAGCAACATACCTTTCCTGATCTTTCACCACAGCACCATACCTTACTTGATCTTTGATCTCAGTGACGTACCTTTCCCGATCTTCCATCTGAGCGACATATCTTTCTTGATCTTTGAGCTCAGGTTCAAGCCTTTCCTGATCTTTCATCTCAGCGACATACCCTTCCTGATCTGTCATCTCAGCAACAAACTCTTCCTGATCTTTGATCTCAGCGACATACCTTTCCTGATCTTTTATCTCAGCCACATACCTTTCCTGTCACCCCTGGTGTATGCTGCCACAGCCTCTTTTATCACTGGGCTGACGCTAAGAAGAGCAGCTAACACAATCAGGTCAGTCAGGGAAAGAAGCATACGATCCTTGACAACAAAAAAAGTCAGTACAAAAATTGTTTTAATGTAAAATAAACTTGAAACACAATGAAGGAATCGGTTGGGTATATCAAAAGGTGACTACCCAGGATTCTCACTCAAAGGATAATCAGAAAGTTCACAAAGGGATTGGCTAAGAGATCTTGAAACGGGGATTGGCTCAGTTATCTATAAAGAGTCAAGTAAATGTACCTTGAATTGGGCCTCCATGTCAATGAACTGTTTGTCAGTTCTTTCCTTCATCAGGCCCCTGCAGAATGCTGGGAAGTCTAGGTCATAGCGTAACGATTTGACAATCTCTCGAAACAGCGCCCTCACAGCTCGTAGATAGTCGTCTCTGTTCATCAGCAGGTCTTGGAATACATTGGCCAAAAACTTCAAGGAAAAAACACAAAACAACAGGCGTAATTGGAACATTGTTCAAAAGTCAACACCAAATAATTGTATTGGTATCACCACAAAAACAACTTTTACCAATTTAATTTAACAATTTTTCATTTGGACCTAAGACTTATGTACACGGGTAGCAATATTTGCATTTAGGAATTTTTGGAAGACTAAAAAGTGGAAAGTGAATTAAGTGCCTTTTTTCCAAAATAGTTTACTTTCAAGTTCCATAATTCCTAAGAACTGCAGGGATAAGCTGGACATAAAATGAGGTTTTTTAGTGTTTTTGGTGAGGAGAGGTTACATTTTGGCATTTTGCGTCTTCACATGAAGTCTCAGCTCCCTCCACCCTATGCCCCACCCACCACCTACCTTGGCTGATGCCTCCGGTGAATGCTGGAAGATAGTCGCCAGTAGAGGCATGTTGTTGGGATTGCGTGAGTTAGACAACTCATTGTAGATGGTATGCTTCAGAAGGGTGGACAGGTTGTCTGAATGCTGGTTTAATAACTCTCTGTGAAGGCAAAGTACCACACCAAAAATACAACAAGTCAATTTACTAGTCAGACGCAGACAAAACCAAATATTAAAACTCACAATCATCCTTCCTTTTGGCGGCAGACTCCACTGCTTTATTGCATTTGAACGGACTGGTCAATCAAAAATCTGATCTTTGGACAGAGAATCACTCCAGTTCTAAGCACTAATAAGATTGTCCTAACTGACTCAGATATAGGGTCAGGGAACAGCAATCGATTCATTGTCCTAATGACCTCTGTTGCAGGTCAACACAACTCTTGAGAACTATGCTAATCAGAATTGGAGCTTGGGAACTCAAAGGAAGCTTGCAGGCAATTGTCTCTCCTCATATGTGTGAGATCAGGTTTTAAGTCTAACACCAATGCAAGTTTAACAATGTTAGCAGAGACTTCTATGCATACTTACTTCATGCTGAGCATGTAGTGATTAATGAGGGGCTTGGTCTTGAGACGAATCTTAATGAGATGACCTATGACCTCTACATCCTCCTGGCCATGGGTGTCGCAGTTCAGACAGACTGCCATCAGGAGCTCCTGGGCAGGCCGCGTCAGCTGCAAAGGACACAGAAAATTGACAGAGGTGAGATTCGAACCAGTAACAACTTTTTCTTTAGAATCCTGTGTTTGTGGTGATCATTCAAAAGAGGATACCGATTTTGTTTGATTTCAAATCAGCAAATAAGCAGCCGTGTGATCAAATTTTCAGTAGAAGAAAGAAAATCAACTGAAGCAGGATTAGAACCTGTCACCTATGGAATAATGTACCGGTGCTCTACCAACTCAGTTAGCCAGCTCTGCCAGGTGAGACACCAAGCACAATGTTGGCATTCAGCACATTGGTTAATGTCTTTGAATGGAATTACCCGATCAGATTGACCATTGAAGTGATGTGAATGAGTACAAGGAAGCATTTTCTGTTCAGCATTTGTATTTACTGCTTGCTGCTCAACAATGGAAATGTGTTTTGCTAGTGACTGTAAACATATGTAAATGCATATGCAAAACATATGCAAATGCATATGCAAAACATATGCAAATGTTACTTATGCTTTTAGTTTCTACAAGTTCCAAAACAATTTTTCATCCATAAAATTGGCAGAGGCAATCACCATGCTGAAATGAGTATACCGAAGCCCAGTTTTTGCTGTGGAGCATTTGTATTAATTTTTGCTTAAACCTGTCATACTTGCAGTTTCTACAGGTTCCCAAATGAAAAATTAAAAAAAAAGATCCAAGACCACCAGCATCTTGTACAGAATGGCTGCCATCTTGACTGGTGCATCATCCCCTTGTTGTTGAAATGTCTCTACATAGTATTCCTCAAAAAGCTCTACTGTCTAACCTTAGGGTTCTGCAGCCACATCTCTAGTCTTGTCGCTGCTAGGAGTCGGACCTCAGGAAAGCCGCATGCCGCAGTCAAGACGCGAAGCAGGTTCCTTGGAGTGTCCATTCCCTGCCGTCGTGTCAGCTGGTCACGGACAAAGTCTACCACGTATGTCTCTATGCTGTCCTTCAGAAGACTATATCTGTTTTAAAAGGTCCATGAAACGAATTTTACTTGGGAACATATTTTGTGCAAATTTCTACTCCTCTTAAATGTATGAAAACTACTTGACATCCCCTTATTGGTTGATCCTGGTAAAAAGTGCACTTCTTTAAATGATTAAAATTGTCCATGTTTTTCCTGACAAATGAGGGCGCTGTTGCTGTGATGTCATTTTAGGAAGACACTGTTCAGTTTCGGGGTTTTCTGTTCAAATTGTGAACCCAAACTTTGCTCAATGAAAACATTTGTGAGAAAGCTTTGCTCACTGGCCTGTCATGTACTGAAACAACAACGAATCACCAAAGAAAATAACATTTACGACAGCAAAATATCCAAAATTCTTGAAAATGTTGGTGCTGAAATAGCAGTTACTATGAGTTTTCTACCTGAAATCACTTTTGCTCATGAATATGCATATTTGCATTAGTATCAAAATGCCCTTAAAAATGGCAAGATGAAAATTGAAAATAAGGTTAAATTTGACACAAAGGTGCATTAACAAGGACTGCATGCCAAAAAATCACATGACACAGGGCCTTTTAATAAAAGAAAATAGGAGAAATTAAAGCTGAAAAATGTTATGGAGATGCTAAGGTATTGTGAATTGTTCATATTGTGCTGGCTCAGCCATACCTTGCAGTCACCCCCTCGGCTTGTACGTCTGCAGTCAAGTCCATGTCCTCACTCGTTTGGTTGGCAGCTGACTCTGAAGACAGATCGCTGTCGTCCCGCAGTGGACTTCCACCTGAGCAAATCAAAGCAAGGTTTAGCCCATCACCAACATTATGCTCAGTACAATAGCTGCACTTACTTGGGTGGGACTCAAACCTCAAACTTACTGCTGCAGACTTGTTGCCACTCAACCATCGAGCTGGTTCGAATCCAAAATAGCAAGGGTATTGCATTCAAAAACTGTTGGTGAATTTTCAGGTTGATGTAAAATTGGGTTCTGTCCGTCACTGATGTGATGTTATAGCATCTGGGGAGTGTTTGACAAGGTGTCTGCGCTTGTAAGCAGGAGGTTATGGGTTCAAGTCTCACCTGAGGAGGTCTATACCCCGTTTGCACAGTAAAGTTGAAAAAGAGGCTATACATGCATACTATGCCACTTCAATTCGACTCTTTTAATGATACCTCAGCACACATTGACATGACTGAGTCACTGTGTTTAATGAGCAGCATTGATCTGATACACCGTGCCCTCTGGAGACATGCACACAATAGAGAACAAAAGATTGTATACATCTCCACAGAGCAATTTCTATAGATGAATACGTCTCCACAAGGTTTTCACGAAATAGATATATGGATTTTACTCAAAAACTAGGAATTTCCAAGGTGGGTTGATCGTTGCAAATGGAAGAGTTTTATAAAAGGGATATTAAGTCCGAATTTCAGCCAAGGAAATTAATTCTGGTTAAAATAAGAGCATTTTGAAACGGTACCGGTACTTTCAAACTAAAAAACTTTAGTACACGAGAACAAAGAAACGTCTCCACAAGGATACAAATTTCAGTATGCATGCTTTTGCTCAAAGTGTTTGCCCAAACTAAATAGCGCAATCCTATTGTGTCCACCACATTGTGTCCACCTATTTGGCGATTTGGTGCCAGTTTTTGGTAGGTACATCTGGAAAGCTTACTTTGGAGATCGGGAGTGCTGGTGGAATGACGTAGCTGGTCGATGGGCAGCATGAGGTGACGAGGTGGCATCTTGGTGCCAAACGCTGTCTGGATGTTACTGCAGAACTCACGACAGCTGGGATGGTCTACCCAAACCCTCTCCCCCATGGCGTCTTCAAGGAAGACCTGCAAGGAAACAAAAGAAAAAGAGCAGGGGGGGGGAAGGGGGGGGGGCATCATAAAACTTCAAAACATTAAGTTGGTAATCTTTAAATTTGTAATCTTTCCCCGACTTTGCAGTCTGGGAATTGGATGAAAGGTCTGAATGACAGATTTCTTTCTAAACAAAAATCTGAAAAATCCCACGCCTGTTTGTTGCCACTTAAGCCTATAATTTTGCCTCGTTCAGCTGGACTTGAAATTTTCACAGCTTTTGACAATATTTATACTCAGTGACTCAGTCAATCAGTCAGCCAGACTCAGACAGTCAGAGGACAGTAAGCTGGCTCTTGTGGTTCAGCAAAAATCAAAGTCCTGCCCTCTTTCCAAAAGTTATTTTACTTATTCAACAGGATAAGACATAAAAAAGTGAATTTTCTATTGTCTTATAGCCTGGGACTCACCTTGACAAATGCTATGGGCCAGTTATCCTCATAGAGATAGGCATGCATGAGGAGGTTACAGGCTAGCACGGAGACCAGAGGGTTGCCTTTACTCTTGAAGCTCAAGCTGATGTCTCTTTTGAGCAGGCTGCAGACGTACTGGAATGCAAACGCAAGGAAATGGGTCGTTACAAGCACATCGTGATCACAAAGTTTAATATTTAACTCTTTCGCTACGGCGAGCCGCTGACAGCGGCACACACAAATTGTACAGGTGGTACGGCAAGCCGCTGGCAGCGGCTCGTTGATGTCGCTGTGAATAAACAGGGTATCCCCATGACGTGTGCCTTATCTACATAATTTATATCGTATAACCTCTGACCCTAGTTTGAGCTGCTGCCAGCGGCTCTCCATCTGGCCAGGGTGCGCTTCAGGTTATTGTGAGCAGTTTGTTTACGGAGATACATTTAAAGATGGCGGCGCCCACATCGACGCTCGGCAGAATTTCCAGCGATTAATTACGTCCAGTTGGGACAAAATAGGTAAATTAAATTCCGTAGCGAAAGAGTTAATGAGATGACTTCTTTGGTTCATCACATTTGATTATCATGGCATTCTCTGACGTCTTACATCCACAACGTCTTCCGATTCAAACAGCATGGGTTTGATCTTGGCCAGGTACATCAAGCTGAGGTACAGCTGCGATCCAGGCTTGGCCCGAGTGCTCTTCAGTGTCTTGAGGGCGCCACACAGCAGACCGTCGATGCGGTCGTCATCTTCTGCCCCGTCAGCATCTAGGACTTGATCTAAGAGCTCCGAGGCTGGCACTGTCCGGCAAAAATGAGAGCATGTGAATATTCAACTCAAAAAGTTGAAGGGTGTGGGAAGCTGGAGGCTGGAGACATACATCCACAAAATAAATTCCCAGTTTACACCCCACCATTCTATTCTCCGCCATCCCCCAACCACAAGAAACTATGTTGCCAATTCTAGAGATCTGTGACTCAACACAAAATACCCATAACCCCCTCCCTCCCTCCTCAATTCTAGTGTCCAACAGTCAAACGTATGTTAAAGTTCGCCTCAGTTCTACCGGAAATCGACTCTTAAGAGAAAGAAAAAATTGGCTACTATTGAGTTTTGAATCCTCAGACAAATTGAGTCACCATTCTTATTGTGATTAAGAATTTGTCTCCACATCAGAATGCCTTATATGAAACATGCAGTGACATTCTACTGTATTTTGGCCTTACGCTGCCTCCTTGTTAAATAAAGTTAACAAAATCGAGGAGGTCAAATAGTAGCATCTTTAATCTTTGCCTCTCTCACCTTCGATTGTCTTGATGCCTGGCTTGATGACATGCTCTCCAGCCCCTCCTTTGCTGCTCTCAGGCACCCCCCGACCCAGAGGGGTGAAGGTCTGGCCAGAGACCTTGGCAATCTTGTGAGGAGGTCCAGCCGAGGTGGTTGGGGCTTCTCTCTTCCATTCCGGGTTGGCGCGGAGCTCCGAGCCATCTTGCCCTCCTCCTGGGCGGGACTTGGCCCCAAGAGCGATAATCTCGCCTGCCGGTAGGACTGGCCAAAAAGAGAAAAAGGGAAAATATTCAACAACCTGGACATCAAAGTTGTTTAGAGAGCATGGTGTTCATAGTCCTAGTTGTAATAACAAGCATGACATATCGAGATGATCATGGCATTAATTAGCAGTGCATCCTGCATTCTATATTGAGGTCACACAAGAGCCTGAGCTTACTATTAGTTAAGGCAAAACAAAGTGTAAAAAGCCTTTTTTTTTATATACCAAAAGGTCTGGAATGTGATAAGTCTTAGACAGCATCCCTCCACTCTTGTTCAGATTAAAGTGTATTTATATGCCTAAAGTTTATAGGCAGAATCTGGCATCTATTCTTAAGACTTAAGTTAAGCGCTATTCTCATTCATGTAAATTGTCTTACTTGTCTTAGTCTCTTATTTTTCATTTTATCTCACCTTAAAATCTTTCAAAAACTAAATCACAAGCTATTTCAGATGAGTCCAGAAAACAAAAGAAGGGCATCTACATTCAAGGGTGCTGGGTCCTAAAACTAAACAAGAGGTTGCTTTCTTAGCCCCATAAATGTGGCTGAAATACTGGACTAGGCCTACCACCATATTATCAGCCACAAAACCTATGGAAGGTCCCGCTGCTAGGGAGAACAGACAATCAAATGTAATTGCATGTTGGAATTTACGCTAATGTGTGCAAATGAAGGGTCGTACTAATTAAGCGTCAACACAGCGTCAACACAGCGTCAACACATTCTAGAAGCATCAACACACCGTCAACGCAAAAAAAGCATAGAACAGAGATTTTAGGTGGGTCAGGGGTTACATTTCGTTTACAGATATGGAGATTTTTCTCGCGAAAAAAATATGTCTAAGCAGCACGGCCGTTGTCCCCCATCTTGCCTTCGCAGCGGAGCATGGACCACACCATTTCAGATATGGGTGTGTAGGTAATGATATTATCATGTCGTATGCGGATTCACATGTAACGACCGCCCTCTGTTGATTTATTGTATAATGCTATCACCACTGTTACGTAATGGTATGGTCCGTGCTGCCCCTGAGCCAACATGGCCGCCGATTTTGGAGCTGCATGGAGAAATTGCAATTTTTGGATGTTTGACCTATTGATTTTAAGCCACAATTTCATTTTTGCCCATACTGTTCAGTTGAACACTGGTTTTGTCATTTTGAATGCGTTTTGGAGGTGTGTGTTGACGCTGTGTTGACACTGATTAGTATGACCGCAAATGAACCTTAAATTACACAAAAATATACGTCTGAAAAAGGGGGGGACTAATTTTGTATCGCTTTAAAGAGGGTGAGTGTGTTCCTAAGCAAAAATAAACTACAAACAAAGTGTGAAAATAAAAACTTGACAAAGTTCTACACTTTCGGGTACATGTTCCCAGTTTGGCCTTTATTTTACGGAGGTAGTCCAGTTAATTGGCCACAAGGTCAAGGGGCTCAGTAACGTGGTATCGAGGAAGGCACTATCTTTGAATTCCGCATCTCTGTGATAAATTATCACGGTAACGCGGTATTCAAGCTCCCGTAGCTGAGTGAGGGCCAACGAATTTGTAAGGTAGTGTATATTTTGCCGGAGGTAACGCCGGCAAACTAACGTTTACTAAAGGTTTGCCGGCGGCAATCCATATCAACAGAGGGCGCTGTACTCTTTAAGATAGGGCTGAATTATAACATGTATTAAATTCCCATCAAAGTTGTGTAGCACATTCGGTGCAGTGGTTAAGCAATAGCTCTAGTGAGTGGGATGTCCCGAGTTCGAATCCTGACCACCGCCACTATTTTAAGGTTTTTTTTTCCCCATCCCCAAATAAATAAGAATATTCTTCTTTTATTATTTTAATATGTCTCAAACATTTTATTGCAGAGTATTACTTTTTCTTTTTCAGATTTGTGGCTCTGGAGGATTTTTTTTAAAGGGAAATAAAGTCCGAAATTATAAAATGGTCTGATTCCCATCTTGTTAATACAAAAATACAACGATAATATTGGCATGGAGCCAGACTAAAATTTGTCACCGGAAAATGTTTAAGTACAAAAAAACAGTAACTGCGCATGTTCAGTGCATATCCGGCAAACTAACGTTTACTGAAGGTTTGCCGTCTCCGGCAAAATATCCACTGCCAATTTGTAAATACGGTAACGAAACATAAAATTGGACGATAGAGGGCGTTATTGTTTAGTTTCAGCAGATTCCTAATTTCGTTGCAACAATCACTCAGACAACAATAACAACTGCTAAATAATATCTAAATTTCCGTCACATACAAATGTTAATTAACGAAATAAGAACTACAGTCATACTTCTCCTTCCTGGCAGTTTCTTTCCAAGTTGTTTGTTTCTTTCCATCTCGGTACTAGTTCAGGACACAAGCGGCAAAAATTACTTCGGACTCAAACTGCACAGACAGCGTATCTACGGAAGTGTATTTAGGACACGACAAAAAAAAAAAATTTCCGGCCCTCTATTTCGCCCGGGCGGATTACTATTTCGCCTGGGCGGATTACTAATTCGCACTGGCGAATTATTATTTCGCCCGGGCGGATTACTAATTCGCCCGCGCGAATTACTATGTCGCCCGGGCAGACTACTATTTCGCCCGAGCGGATTACTAATTCGCCCGGGCGAATTACTATTTCGCCCGGACGGATTACTAATTCGCCCGGGCGAATTAGTAGTCAGCCCGGCCGGGAGAATTAGTAATCTGCCCTGGCGAATTAGTAGTCTGCCCGGGCGAATTAGTAATCCGCCCGGGCGGAATAGTAATCCGCCCGGGCGGAATAGTAATCCGCCCGGGCGGAATAGTAATCCGCCCGGGCGGAATAGTAATCCGCCCGGGCGAAATACCAATCCGCCCGGGCGAAATAGTAATCCGCCCGGGCGAAATAGTAATCCGCCCGGGCGAAATAGTAATCCGCCCGGGCGAAATAGTAATCCGCCCGGGCGAAATAGTAATCCGCCCGGGCGAAATAGTAATCCGCCCGGGCGAAGTAGTGGACCTAAAAAATATTTTCGGTCATGTCCTAAATACGCTTCCGTACGTATCGGAGTCGCCATGTTGAGTGCACAATTTGCGAGCGCGATCAGACCACAGTACAGAGGGCGCTGTAGCCAGGCCCGTAGCCATAGGTGATGTGTCCGAAAACCGCGCGGGAACTTAATTTGACTTTTTTATAAGTTATTATTGATGGCACTAACAGGCTTTCATGTTGTGCAAAAAATCTAAACATGTCTTAAAATATGGCATGTAAAAAATGGGTACAAAAATAGTGTTTAAACTCTGCTAAGCAGGTACCATTTTTACACTACAGTGTGCTTTATATTGTAAAGTTGCCATCCCAGTATGCAATGCCTCAGCTGTTTACTACTCACAGTACATACAATAGTCGTAATAATAACATGTCTTTGCAAGTCATGCCAATATTTGCATTTTAATGTTGCAATTATGATGCAGAATCCACAGATCCCTTGCAATAATTGTATACACTCCATAGCCAAGCCCCAAACTGTAGTTCCATAAAATTACAACCCAGCAATAAAGCACGTTGTAATAGTTGGCCGTGACCTCCGTGGATCAATTCAGGATTCTTTAAAGGGGCTTGCAGCCGCTGCCGAATAAATATGAGCGTGATGGGCTGTTAATAACCGTCTGATAGTTTATACACAAACCCCCAGTGTAGGGCCGTTTTGCATAGAAACTTTTACGACAATGTGAATGAGTGAAGAAAATTATGATAGTGGCTCAGTGCACGGTAAGCTCAGGCTAATAGCCCCCATGTCTGACCCCCTAATAGCCATTTATGATGGCCGACTGCAGCGCAGCCGATCCTTTGCACATTGATACCACACATTCAACAGTCTGCATTCAACAGCTGCAAACCGTGACACTATGTCCATTAACTGAATGGGTCCTGAGTTATCATTCATAACAGTTATTCAAAACGGAAAAAAATAACAAAACATAACTAGAGGTTGTAGGAACAACCACACGGTGTTGGGCCATGGATTACGGCAAACTTTGCCACACACATCAACTCAAAATATGCATGTTTAAATCCATGTTTGACTTTTCAACATGCCGTCAGAGGGCGCTCTAACACTTGATGACGTCACCTGTAAAATGTTTGTACAGTACTGCCTAGGCAGACACTCGAATCGTTGAAAGCAAGTTCGCATCTTCTGCCAATTTCAATTAATAAGGCACTTCCGGTTTTGACCGGATGGAAGGGTCACGTGATTTTGCACTTAAAACCAAAAATGAAGACCCTGCAATATTTTATCGATTGCCATAAAAAACAAAATCAAATCTGTAGCAGTTGATTTTATATTGATTTTCAAAGATTAAATATGGAAATATTTATTTGCTTGTAATATGACACTTGATGACGTCATTGTGACGTCATCGCCAGAAACCTCCAGAGCTATATTTACTCTGCTATACATAGCCACATCTTGATTATATCTGTCACGGTTGATTTTTTAGCAATTGTTTAAGGTTTAAAGGTCTTTTCTTTATAACTTCCGGTCTGATGACGTCATCCATTTTTTTTTGCGCACAGGTGTTGTCTGCATTATGGTCATCATGTACATTAATTTCAAAGCGATTACCGCAAACTTCGCCACAGACATCAAGTGAAAATGCGTTTTTGACGTTTTTTAACTTGCCGCTAGAGGGCGCTCCAACACTTCATGGCATCACCCATTACTTTTTTTTGAAAGGTCAATCCAGGCAGACACTTAAAAGCAAGTTCATATCTTTTTCCACTTTTAAATTATTAGGCACTTCCGGTTTCGACCGGAAGGAAGGGTCACGTGATTTTACGCGCACAAGATAAAATGAAGATCATGTATTACCATGTCGATTCCCGCAAATTTCAGGTTCCGGTCTCTCACGGTTGATTTTATATGGAATTTCAAAGATTAAATTTATTAAACTTTCAAGTGACGTCACGTGACCCATGATGACGTCATGATGACGTAATTGCAAAAGAACCCGTAAGTGCACTGAACCAATTCAAGCCCCATTGAAAACAGTGTAAAATCAACAAAGTTCAGGGCCAAATAACATGCAAGCCGACATCACTGGGGTTTCTCAAACAAAAATTAAATTATTGTCTTGTACTTCATCTTTTCATTTCCTTTCAATTTTGGGTAGATTAGCCGATTACATTTTTAAATATTCTCACCAAAACAAAATCACCTCCCGAAAAGTGATAGTTCCCAAGCCTGCATGTAGCCGTTTTATAAGTGTCAATCCTTCCACTTTCTCAGGCAAATTGGACCCATTTTTCAAACGTAATTTTATCAAGCCTGCCCTCAGATGGAAGCCCAAAAACCAGGGAGTTGATCCTTGGCTATATTTACACAATTCCACCGTTTTTTAAGCCAAACGGTCTCCGTTTTCAAAAGAAACTGTGGGGTCACTTTTTATGCTAATCAGCTCGCGTAGAAATTCTCACTTGAATTAGTTCACTGCACCCTGAGGGACGTCCTTCCGTATACACCACATACATCTAGCAAGCACGGCAGTCTTTGTTAAACTTTTTTTGGAGTTTCAACGATCCGTTCACATATATTTTGTCACGAACGTGTACATAAGGCAACCTTGACACTTTATCGCATTGCTGCACAATGACGACAATCGAACATATGGCCAGGTTCGCGCAAGGACTACAGTTTACCAATGGTTAACTAACGTTTGCCCGAACTCTGTCTAGTCGCCGGTGGTTGACTACGCTAGTCGACTATTTGGAACCAGCCTACTGGGGTTGGTTGCTTCGCTGGTAACCAATAGCCGCGCACATTCATAACGCTAGCAGAGAGCCAGGATCCAGAAGTTTTGCGATGACAATTTGACCAGCGTTTGACTAGAGACGTTCGCACGTTGCTATCAGTGCGCAGGCGTAAGGTAAGTCACAAATCAACCACTAGTCGACTAATGGTCCTTGCCCGAACTTGGCCTAAGTGCATGGTCGGCTGCGGTCTTTATTGGCTCATCTTACATTGGAAATTTTGTTGTACAGTCATGTGTTGGTTTGACCACTGGGAAAGGAACCGGTACGTCGGTTTACTGGCAATCCTATGTGCCTGGACAAGTGGTTTTGTTTGGAACGCTGCAATGAAGGGTCTAGCTGTGCTGTTACCAACCCTACAGGGCCAGGCGGATACGTATACCTGGGTTATCGGCTGGATGATTGTCATCATGGAAGTTACTGCTGATCTTACAGGTATAATATGTCTCAGTGGTTTTTTTTTATTTTGTGCAAGTACGGTTTTCCTTCCTTTTTTTTATTTCGTTTATCATTTACTATGTTGATTTTTTTCAACGTGCATTGTGGTTTTCTTTTTACGTTTGTGCGTATGTGAACAACAGGATGGCCACTTTAATAGCAGAAATTGATGTGGCAGGTTTTGATGAAGGAAATAAAGTAGAAGTAGAATAAAAATCTGCTTGGCCTAGATTTCTGGCAGTTTTCTAAAAATTGTACACACATTTCATGGGGGGGGGCGTCATGTAGATCAATGATAAGTTTTTTAGAAACTCAAAATCTCAGTGGGGGAGGCGACTGGGGGGGGGGGCGACAAGGTTTCATGGGGCTGTCGCCCCCGTGGCTACGCCACTGCAGGTCATACAGTTAAAGTTTATGTAAACTTGTATGAAAAGTCAAAGAAAAGTAACTCCCATGATCTATTTGCAACAAGTTTGTGTTAACTTGCCGGTAACGCCCTAAAAAATTATCCAGACAAATATGTTTATTTTGTAACATGTTATGTTCGTCTATCGGTCTTCTATGCTGTTATGTTTACTTTTAGGTACCTTCAATGGTACTATGTTTAATTAACCTGTTCAGTTGTTTAATTAAACTAATAACGCACATGTAGTTGCCAAATATGGCACTAACAAGTTTGAGGTCGGCAATTTCGTCTTTAAAAATCTGGGTACGTCGGGTTACCGTACACACAATTGTCCTGGAAACAACAGTACCAAAGTACAGAAAGTCGTACGCAAGAGCTCCCCAGCAAGTATCGCTGACGCCATTATGATTCCAAAATTTCTCACTGTGTCACACAGTGAAATAACTCAACAGCGTCGTTGTATTGTGAACACATAAAAGCATTCAAGTCGCGTTCTTGCACACTTTCTGCACGTCGACATAGATATCCTTGAACCGCTGCCCCTGCTTTGCATAACAAGTGCACATGAATGAACGATTCGACTTTTTATTCAAAGAAATTTCTATGTACAGTCACCAGACTCTATTCAGTAAAGTCCCCGTCAAAACGAAAGTACACAATCCACGTGCATAACGCACGGCTACACCATCGTACAGTGTGGCAGGGACACCAACAAGTAACACAACAACTAAACATTTTTTTAAAAATTGATAAATATTCTGATTGAATTTCGTTAAAAGATACTTGTTGGTGAGGTATCACATATTTTATCACATAAAAAGAGGAAGACCGACAACTTCACGCCGTCACTGAACTAGACACACATGTACATGGTGTTCAAGTACATGTACATGCAAGTGCATGTACATGTACATGTTCAGTTTTTTATTAATCGAAATTAGGGGTGGGTGGGTGGGTCAAAATAATTTGGAAAAAAAGTCGAAATTTTAAAACATTGAAAATTCTGAATGGCCCCTAAGGCTTACAATCTTAATGTAAAAATGTTTTTTTTAAACATCATTTAAGTACTCACAAGGTTTCATTCCCTGAACAAGCAAAGTTATTTCGCAAAGAGTATTCAGGGCTCTCTAATATTGAAGAGCACATATATTTGGAAATGTGGAAAGCAAAGAAGTGGCTGAGCATCGAACAGAAAAAGCAAACAACTACGGTGGACGATTACAACTCTGCAGTTGCTCATTTATACAAAATTTAAAATTCTGAACAACGAATAGTTTCTTTGTAATTAACATTTGGAATTATACGTCATAAAGCCTGATCTTTTCAAAAGGACAGAGATCGGAATGCATCTTTAAAGAAAAATCATATAGGTCAGTTCCAACCAAGTATTATTTTTTTTATAACACCGATTAATCAAAAGTCTACAGATGGTATTACTTTCTGAGTTTCAGGGCTAGCTGTCATGGAATTACATGTGCCTTATACATTTACAGTGCAATTATCCAAAGAGATTTTCCGTTTGAAATTTCGCAGGATATTTATAATGCAATAATCATGATTTTGTTGCTTGGGGTAGTGCAGTTGTAAATTGTTTATATAGACTTCTTGTTCTACAAAAAAGGCCCTTATGAATCGTACCGTTGATTGTACTCATTCTGGCGAAGTATTTCACAAATGCAAGACTCTTAAGTCAGTGATTTATATTGCTTCGGCTTGGAAGTTTTATGAATCAATTTATTTTTCTTGAATTGATGTACTTTGTTTTAGAGTATCTTTACAATTAGTTTTCATTATATACAGAGAATCTGGTGATTGTCTTTTCCCCATGTAGCTCAGACACTTATAGTCATCATAGCGTCATATAGTATAAGTGATTTAAGAGATTTCAAGCGTGTCTTGTGTGTACATGTATATGTTACAATAATTCTTTTCAATTATTCTCTTGTGTCTCTTCCTTTACTCTTTATGTGCAACTAATAATCCTTTTCCATGCTGCAACATTCAATTTTGAACAATTGGCCGAGTTGTTTTTTTGTACAACTAGACTTAGGTGGTTTTAGAAATTACAAATGTAAACAAGTTTATTTGTTCGATTAAATTTAAAACAACATACTCTTCGAAATTTCCCATAAAGAAAAAAAAATAGAAGAGCATCTTTGTACAGTTGGTTTCCACTTCATCATTGTCCATTTTTTTGCATACGTGTTGTGGTTCTCCATGTTTTGGGTTGTTATATTTTATTTTACTCTACTGTTTTAGACCTCCACAAACTGTTGTTAGGGTTTGCTTTTTTTGAAAATAAACTGAACAACACGTGAAGCTACATTTTTTTAAACCATCATCAGTGACCTGGGTCCCTATTTTAAATACCTAAGTTTAAGTTATTGTGCAAGTTTTGATTTGTAGTATTGCCTTACAGCACTTCTTCGGTACGGTTGTGCATGTTAGCAAAACTGCTTTGTGTATGTAGTACTTGCATAATTAAATGTGCCACATCTTTGATTTTATGTAAAGTGCGCCAACAGTTTATTCTTTGCAAATAAAAAACTTCTTTAAACATTCAGTTGAATGGGAACAAAATATTTGTTTATAAATGTTGTTGTTTTAGCACTTTAATCGGGTGTACATCATTATTTGTTGTTTTTTATGGAGTCAAATATACCTTGATGTCTAATTCGAAGAATGCTGTATCTGTCATCAAAATGGATCATTGAAAGTTGTAAAATTTTGGGACACAGACATTTTGAAAAGAAAACAAGGGGGCATACATACGTTTACCCCTTGGAGGATATATATACCCCCTCCCCTCCGGACCTGCCTACGATTGGGCCAATTAAGTGTTTAATTTTGATGATGACTCTGCAGTATTACATGGTAAATGATTGAACTTGTATAAAATAGGCCTTTTTTTTTTTTACTGTTAGCGTTCATTTCACTGTGATAAAAACCCCTGAAGTTAAAGCTTTCTCAGCAACTTTTTTGAGTGCATATTCTGAATCTAAATTCAGTACTAGGTTTTTAACTCTCATTATTAAAGTTTAACCTTATTAGTTGTTTTTGTAATTCTGTCAAATTTTTAATGTTTAATTTTAATTTGTTTTTAACTCGATTGTACTGCGCCTATGAGCAAAATTGATTTGGATATATGGCGCTATATAAATGCTATTATTATTATTACTATATATACCGGTATGTATACAATGAAGGGAAACCTGCATCAAACACTACCAACAATTTGTGTAGGCCTATGCACAAATCCTATCTGTATCTGTGCATACTGGTACATTGTGTACAGTGTGGGCCACTCATTATAATAATTTGCCCTCCAGTTGGTGTGGAAACTCTCAGAGGAGAGCTTTTTACTGTGTAGCTTGAACTTAGCTGACCCAGGGTCAGTGCATGGTCAGTTGGGCAATACCATGCCCCCAGACCACCTGTTGGCGACCTAGGTTGACTGTGGACATATCACAATTGGCAAGTTTTAGGAGGCGTTGAGTGATTAGACTGATTATCCCCATAGGAGACATGTTCCCATTAATCTTCTCTTCGAAAAGGATATGGGATTTTGAGAGACTTTTAAATGGGAGAAATTCGTAATGGTCCATAAATACTCACCGTAAATAGAGTTTTTTAATGTTGTAATTTACAGGTCCAATTGCATCTCCTCTTGAAAGACGCTTTGGCATCCGGGCATGTCTCATGGTGAGTGGGGTCATGATCACAATGGCTTTCATCGTCAGTGCCGCGTCGTCTTCAGTGCTGGTTATGGCTGTTGTGCTGGCAGCGTTGGCAGGTTAGTGTCTTGGCTCTGGACCCTCTTGAAAACCCTGACCGCCTCACTGAGGACTAATTTTGAATTATGAAAAACCTTGTTGATTTGAGCAAGGTTATAGTAGGCTTTAGTTGCAAACAACCCTAGGCCTATGTCTAGTGTTTCCGTA
>CM057146.1:22606500-22690889 GCA_029964075.1 Patiria pectinifera
AAAATTCCGCAACTTATAAGGTACATAAGTGATTTGAATGATTCTTAATACTAAAAGAAAGCTTATGAATTTGGCTTTTATATCTTAGATTTTGAAAGTGCCACATGCAAAACTTCACTAAGACAATGGTCCCGACATTTCGGTTGCTGTTTTTTTTTTACTCACCCTGTATACCTGTAGTCATTTATTGTTTTGGAATAGTTTGTGGTTGATTGCAGTCACTCCTTGCAACACGACACAGGAGGTGGCATCCAGACGTTACTGATGAGGCGCTGGTAGTCGTTGTGCTGCAGTTGGCGAGACACGTCCTCCAGATCTTGATACGGTGACTCTTGCTCCAATGAAACCTGTTTGGTCACCAGCGAAGGGGGTGGAGGTAAGGATGTGTTCGGGAATGCTGGACGAGCCATCCCGATGTCAACCATGAAATTGTTCTCATCTAGGCGGATGCAGGAGGCCTTGACGTCCGCACCACTACTCCGGGAGCTCTTGGTGTCTCGCTTGTTCCACAGGAGTGACTTGGCCTTCAGAGCGACCCAGCAGCCAATTCCGATCAGGACTAAGCACATCAGGCCTCCTATGATGTATCCAAACTGCGACCTTATGTCAAATTTCCACGGATTTGACGAATCGTCCAGTTTGGGCGTCAGCGGGACTGATGGTTTGCTGGTCATGGCTATAGTCATGGCCTCAGTGGTCAGTGGAAAAGCCGTCTTAAGGACAACTTCTGCGATGGGCTGATAACTGACCACGATGCGGCAAGTGACCGAGGCTCCTACATCCAGGGTCGAAACATCAGACACTGACAGGACGTGCTCTGAACGGTCCTCCACGAGGAATCTGTCAGTGGTATTGGAGGGATCGATGTAAAGACCATTGTAGTGCCATACACAAGGGGGAAGGGGCAAGCGAGCGGGAATCGTAACGCACTTAAACTGGGCCTGTTCGTCAATCGATGTCGGTATTTTGGTTTGTTCAAGTTGGACTGCTATTGGCTGCACTGTGGTTTGAAGAGGTCGTAAGGTTATCACAGTGCTTGCCTGATTGCTGCCAACTGCATTGTGTCCCTCGCAAATTATCTCAGTTCCATTGTCGCGGGTGGTCAGGTTATCTATCGTCAGCACGTGTCCCTCCTTTCTGACAGACGCTTGGAGATTAGGTCTGAAGTTCCAGTCAACGGTAGACTCCGGATTGCCAGAAGTAACGCAGACGACGACCAAGTCTTGTCCGACGCTCAGTCCGTTCGTGGTGGTTGGAATCGTCACGTTTGGTCGGTCCAGGATGCAAGATCCGGTAAGCTCTTCCCTGAATGTCAAGGCGCATTCGAACCTTCCTCTGCTTGATTCGTCATCCGCCACCAACAAGCGAGCCTGGACAAAGTCCTCCAAGTCATCATCGGGCGTAGACTGCTCGAGAGGTTGTCCATCTTTCCACCACTGAAGGGTGACCGGCGGACTTCCCCTCTCCGAATCACAGATAAGTGCCTTGCCACTGCGGACTGGCCGGACCGTACATTCCGGATACTCGCTGGAGGGTCGTTGTTCGATCGTCAGCTCTATCTGGTTGGACTGAAAGTGGACTGCCCCATCACTCTGAAGCCGGCATCTATACAGACCGTTGTCTGCTGTATCCATCGACTTGATCCGCATGAAGGCAAAGAACCCATCACCGAGATCCAAGTGGGATAGCTCGTACTTGGCTGGTGTCTGGAAACCAGGCGTCTCGGGCCACTGGGCAACCGGCTGTCCACCCTTCGTCCAAACAACGCTCTGCTCGCTGAGATGACAGACACCGGTACAGGAACAGGTCAGCTCAACGGTGGAGTATCTCACCGGGAATGCATCTGAAGCGCTGAGCGACATTTGTACGGTGGCTGATGTTGATGTAGTGGATACAGCGATAGCGAGCAGTTTCACAAGAATTTGACTCCAAGCAACAAGCGCCATTATTCTGGCCCCTCCTTTTCAAACTCAAGAGTAAGCCGTTTTCTTGCTTTATGACTTCACCACTGAACGCTGGCCTTATTAATATCAACCAAACCGGAAACAAGGGAGAAATAAAAGTTGTTGACTTCCTCATAACTAATCCAACAGATGTTATCTCTCTGAACAAAGAAATAATGCAGTGCGATCGGATTTGTGATTCAATAAACCGCCTAGGCAACTTAAATATTTTATTTGTAGATTATGTATCTGTACATTTGCTGAGAAGAAATCACAGTTTTAGAGGTGGGAGGAAAAGCCGAGAAGAATATTCTGATGGGGAAACCCGCGGAATCAGGTAGGGACTGAAAACCCAATCCACATATTGACCCATGCGGAATTCGAACCCGGGTCACAGCGGTGGAAGGCGAGGAAAGTACCGCTACGTCAACCTGACTTTTTATGATTTAAAAATATAATCTGCTGCGTTTCATTTTCTGCAGTCCAGAACAATGTCAGACGGCCTCCCTTACAGCTCGGAATTCCATTCATAATTGCCGTGCCGCCGTGACTTTTCTCCGTTGTCAGAATGTTACAAAAAATGCACAAAATGATGAGTTATCATAATCACTCATTCTCACTGAAATAATCTCAGAACCTCCGAATCTCAGAAGCTTGACTGAACAACCCCAGATCTAATGTTCATTAATGTAGCGTAAATTTGCAATTGATGTCATGAATGATGAATGTAACTGAGCTGGGGGGTTTCTCAAGCTAGGGTCAAATTAAGCGCAAGCGTAGGCCCACCCCGCCTACTGATATTTTGGAAGGTCAATGGCTATTTATAGTCACTAGAGGGCAGTATACAATATCCGCACATCCGCAGATTTTCAACATGGCGACTGGAGGGGCTGTCAGCGAGAACAATCATGAAATGGAAACGGAGGCAACTCGGCTAAACGGCATCCAAGAAATGCCGAAATCCAACACGGCAGAGTCCAAGTGGGTTCGGTTGAACGTTGGAGGCACGTATTTCCTGACAACAAGGACGACATTATGTCGAGATCCCAAGTCTTTTCTATGCAGACTGTGCCAAGAAGATCCGGACTTGAGTTCAGATACGGTGAGTGTGCGTACATGTTGGGCGCGATCGGTGGATCTGCGCTATCACTCGATCGCGCAGGAATGCATTTGTGCGATCGGTTGATCCTGTAGGAAATTGCAGACTTTACTTCCCCTTTTCCGAACATTCCTCCAGAACCGTAAATAAGAAAGAACACTTGATCGACTGACATGACTGATGGCGGCGCGATCGACCATGGTGGATCAACCAAGCGACATGATCATGATGATCGATCGATCGACCGACAGCGCAGCATGATCGACTGATCACGCAGATCCGTCGACATGACCAATCGTGCCCAACATCATGAACATGTACATGTACATTGTAGGAAGTGTATATTTACCCGGCTAGTTTACCCGGCTTAATTGCACAGCGCATTATAAAAGTATAGCCGATAGGGTAAACTGGGGTAAAAACGCCCATGGGATAAAAACGCCCACTTGACTTGTTTCCACTGCTAGTAAAAAATGACAAGATGAATTGTTCAATGGAATATATTTTTAATAAGTACAAAATAGATAAAAACTAATAATAAAAAGAATTAAATTCATTAACATCTTTGAAGGGTACGTAGGTGCTGTTGAAAAAAATATTTAAAAAAAAGTTTAAAAAAATGGCCGTCGAAGGTTTAGCCTATATCGCTTAAAATTATTTTATAAAAAAAAGTATCTTAAATGTTTTTATCATTCTTTAGTTGATATATATTAATAAGGGAATAAATGTGTGCTTCGGAGGTTTTTATCACTCTGTTTAAGATCACTTAGAGTCTGGGTGCTGATAATTACCCGAGCCGAATACGTGAACTGTCTTAGGTATTTATCAATGTATACATGTTCTTGGCTTTGTGGGCCAGATACACTGTGAAGGAAATATTTTTTTACTTTTGTATTTTTCCCTGCAAAGTAGGTACATGTATACATACATGTACATTGAGTTTTATCTAAATTAGCTCAATGTTATACATACATGTACATGCACCAGCTAAATGTTAGCGCTTTCCACTCATCACCCAAAAAGATATTTCATCTTACATGCAAGTCTACAATACATGCAAAACCACTTGTATACAAATGTACATATACATGTAGTACATGTCAAACAATGTACTACCTTACTATGGCCCGCTGGATAATTCAGGTTTAACCTACATGCATAGGCCTACTGTACATTGTACATCGTACAATATTTGGCCTACCGCAGGCGCGGATCCAGGGGGGGGGGGGAAGGGTTTGGGGGTCAAAACCCCTCCCCCCAGCTCTGTCAAGAATTTTTTTTTTTTCATATAAATTCCTAAAAAATAAGTCGAAACCCCCCCAGCTGTGACACCCAAAAAAATTATACTGGTATAATGTCTGCCTGTTTAAAATATGGTGCACCATTCTGTAATCTAGTGTTAAAAATCGTCAAATTTGAACAGCGCCCCCTATTGAATATGGCCCCCTATTGAAATATGGTCCCCCCCCCATAGTTTTTGATTTTACGAAGGCCAAGTGTCCGGAGAAAAAAAACCTGTGTACATTTTCAGATTTTTTTTCCGATGACCCCCCCCCCCTGCGAAAATTCCTGGATCCGCCCCTGTAGCGGTAGGACTCAGCTTCCTGAACTGTCCAAAACCAAGCACTGCAATAAACCAAAATCCACATTGAAAAGTGCAGTTTTCATATTAACAAAGTATTTTTTTTACATGTAGGTGTACTAATGCAATATTTAAGAAGTTCTTAATTAATGGAGGCTTTTACGGAAGTCGGGTGGCGAAAAATGTCAAACCACTCTCAAAAAGAGGTTTCTATTTTTTTGCTTCTGGGAAAGTAGTCACCACTGTCCTTTCTGTATAAATCAGGCATGCAATTTTTCCTCAGATATGCTGATTTCCTGGGTTTTTTATTTCTCGTAAATGCCATTAAAAATTGAAAAATACTGTACAAAATCTTGTGGGGTTTGGAATTTTTTTTTTTTTTATATTCCCAGTTGCATGCCTGTACATGTAGTTCAAAAAAATGTACTTTCAGGTTTCTTTTCAAAGTAAGTGCTTCTAAATAGGCATCCAATAAAGAAACAGCACAAGAAGTGCTGTTTGTTTGTCAGTTCTTTGTAAGAGTTGGTTGGTCATTTGGAAAATCCCCCACAAAGAGTGATTGTATGCATTAGGCTTTTCACACCTCCCAACCTAGGTTGAACTCAACCCTGGGCAAACCCAGTGCTGCCCCGGGTGGTTTTTTTTAAATTTTTCAACCCCGCGTTCAACACTGCATCATTTGACACTTGTTTCGCGCAAACTGAGCTTATTTCGCTCAGTTACTATTGTTTTGAACCCTGGCGAGAGTTTCAACCCGGGTTGAAATCTCAACCCTGGTCTGGAGCAGGGTTGAGAACTTTCAGCCCAGGGTAAAATCAATCGCAGGGTTGACGCAGGGTTGAAAATGTTCAAGTGTGAAACGCTGCATGTTGTCAACCCTGCGTCAACCCTGCTTCAACCCCGAGATTTGTCTAGTGTGGAAGGCCTATGCATGGTTACCCTCGCACAATGGCAACTTTCTACTAGCTATGTATGCGAGTACACAGGTGTACGCGATATACACGAACCTGCCTGGGCTAGGAGACAATGAGTGAGGCACTGATAATGTCAAGATATGCCCGTAGCAACAGTGACCAACATTTTTTTTGCCATCTCGCTTTTGCTTTCCCGTCTCCCCTTTGTGGATCGTGGGCGTAAGAACAATCACCGCCAACAAGGACTGACCGAAGCAGAGGCAGCAATTTGTTTTTAAATGTCAGCTTGAATTGTTGTTTTGAGCAGGACAAATGAGAGCCATATTATTATACACATGTGCCATACCTGTACATGTGTAAACAGAGAGTGAATTTACGGTCGAATATTGGTCATTTTATTTTGTACTGATCATTTACCATCTGTTTCAAACATGTTTAGAATATATATATTTTTTTTGCCCGAGTAATTTTGCCCACTGTAAATTATAGCCTATATACATAAAACAAATATGAAAAAAATAAATTTCTTTGTGTATATTTACAATATTTGTTTTCTCTATCGGAGATCTTTGCTTTTAATTAATTCTGACAGAATTAGTCCTCAGAATTAGTGATCAGATTTCTCTTTGAAGAACCGGTGTACATGTACATGTACACCGGTACATGTACATGTCTGCATACAGTGACTTATGCTGCTGAGCCTAGTGGCAATTTTAAATTTCAACTTTTTTTTTATTACACTGAATTGCTCAAATGAAACATTGATCGTTCCCTGAGCACTTACCGTGCATACATGTACATTGATGAAACAAAAACAGATGTGCTCCGTAGAATCTTGAAGTGCATTTTCAAGTTGGCGAATGAAAATGACACTTGCATGTGACAATGCAAAAAGTTGTTTGCGTGATTGTCAGGAAATTTTTCGTGTCCGATTTCAACCTCGTTATGATTCTTCGTTGCACTTTACTATTTACATGATTTACTTGAAATAGCTCATATGTTTATGGCATGTACACGTGATGTAATGTAGCTGGGCTCTTTTCATTATTTGATACCCAAAAAGTCTCATTTGGCAATAGTGATTCAGATTTGGTTTTACTAGACCAAGACCAGTGCCACATTAAAACATTCCTATTAGTTTGAATTTAAAAAAAAACAGAATTTGAAAGTTGAAAAGAATCCTCTCAACCCCTCAAAACCTCCTGGAGAGGATTGGAGGATTTATGTTTGATTTAGGAGATGAGATGAGGATTTGGGAGGATTGAGAGGGAATTTTGTGTTATTTGAGATTTTTTTTTTTGGGGGGGAGCGGATGATTTTGGATGATTTTTGAGGATGGAGCATGTAGGATTCATCATTTTTTGATAAAAAGGATTTTGGAGGATTGAGGATGGTTTCTAGCAAAAGCAAAGGAGTGTTAGGAGAGTGTTTAAAAGTAAAAGTTAAATAAAAAAAATAAAACCATTTTTTATGAATCATTCTTCTCAATTGAAAATCAAACATTGCTGTGAATGTAAGAATGAACATCTGACTTGGTGAAGTTAGACTTTTAATTAAGCATTTGACATTGTATATGATTTTTAAGATTAAAAAAGAAGGGAAAATGTCAAGTTCAGCCATTAAAAGCAGTAGTTTTTGCAAATGAAAGATTTTTCGCAGGATTTAGGCCACATTGCAACAATGTGTGGCTGATTTTGGAGGATGCACTGAGTCAAGGTCTTGGGCCGGACCTTGTGTTGTTTATGCTCAGCCGTGCATAAATTTTGGCCTAGATTATACTTAAAATCCTCTGCACTGCTCCAGAGGATGTCACTGGCTCTGCCTCAACATATTGACAGTAATTGCTGGAGGATTTTGCAGGATTGAGGCAGTGGTCACCCCTCCAAGGACCACATTCAAGAAATAATGCAGGATTTTGGAGGATTGAGGCTGTGTGCTATTTTTACATGGAGGCAGTTGGAGGATTTTGCAGGATTGAGGTTGCATCCTAGCAAAATGCCTAGGGAGTTAGCCTATATATCATTGGGGTAAATTCAGTGACACAAGTTCGGTACATGTCGGTTTTAGTGTTTTTCAAGCTTCATGAACTGCTACGGTAGTGTACATGTTTCACTTTATGTTCATATTACTACCAGTATATTACTCATTTCCTTCATCCCTCAAAAACAAAACAAACTCAAACGTACATGTGTTGACCTCACACTTGGCAATAAAAAGCTGTTATTTTTTGCAGTTCAGTGTTGATGGTAGTCGGTGCGGCCTTGTCAAGGTGTGAATTTCCATTATGATGCGGGTTGCATTGTGTTCATTGCTGCTTCCGCTGGTCTACCGTAAAACAACTACATGTAATTAAATGGACAGATGATTCAGTCCGCTAAATATGGAAGCTGCAAATACGCAATGAACACAAACACCACAATGTACGATACAATGGAATACACACGTACTTATATACAATAACACAGAAAGTACTGTACATGTAAAACAAACATGGGGAAAAAAACAACCTACAGGCACTGACAGGTACTTATAAATGTTTTGAAATTTTCATGCATAACCATGATAAAATATTATTTTGGCCTTCACCAACAAACATGTACACATGTACAGTGTATTGTCCACTTACTAGCTTGAGGCAAAACATTGAAATTTGCATCCCCTATGCAGATGTCCTTTAAACATAAAAGTCATAGAATTTGAAGAGTGAAGCTTGCTGCATCCAACAGGATCCAAAAACACTGCTCAGAGCAATAAATTCCAACAAGAATTGTTTCAGTTGGTTCTTGTCAGATTCAGTAATGTTAGGTTTTTTTTTTAATCAAAACCAATAGTACAAATACAGGTAGTATCTCCCCAAAGTTCCAGCATGATTAAACAAGTGCGAGTGCACAATAAGCTCTGGCCGTATTGCAAGAAGTCTTACATGAAAGTCTTGCATGAAATTGATCAAAATGATCCCCGTCAGAGTTGAAAAATGCGGCGCCCAAAAATGTGACGCCGATGGCACATATGGAAAAACACACTTTTGGTAAATTTTCGAGACAGACCGACCGACCGACCACCAAGTTCGTACCAACTAGGGGGGGGGGGGGCACTACCATAAAAAGTGACGAACTTGAAGCTCCTGCCAGAGCTTAATAACAACTGCTCATGAACTTCATTTCAAAGAATCCCCTTTCTTGTTTTTCTCTTGGCAGGATGAGACTGGTGCCTATTTGATCGACCGTGACCCGATGTACTTTGGGCCTGTTCTAAACTACCTGAGACACGGCAAACTAGTGTTAAATAAAGACCTGTCTGAAGAAGGTAGGAATACACATTTCCCCTGTTGCCCCATTGACTTGTTTTATTGGAGAAACAAAACTGTTCATAAATTGTCGATACACTACATCAAGAAATACTTGGCTGTTTATAAATTCTAAATAATATTTGAACTACAGGTATTTCCAGAGACATTTTCAAATTAAAGCGACATACGAATAGCTGGAAAAGTTACGTTATGTTGGTCGATTTTTTCCCCTTGCTACCTGTCTTAAAAAGAAGAAGTTACTCCCGCTTGTTCGTGGTGTTTAAATTGTCAAGTGACCCATGTAGGATTCCTCAATACAGCAAAATTAAATTTGATTGTATACAAATTTAACATTGTCTGCTCAGAGTTATTTTTTCAGCGCATCCTGACGTGTAAGGATTTCTTGCTTTGCAATAGTTTGGGGTGTTGTTTACAATTTTAATCTTAATTTAATAATCCCCTACATATATACTGGTATAAAGCCTTTTGATAGATGATTAATAAACAATGAATGCTAACGAAAATAATTTTACCCATTGTTAACAGGTGTTTTAGAAGAAGCTGAATTCTACAATATCACGTCGTTAATAAAGACCGTCAAAGAGAGAATAAGAGATAGAGATACACGCACAGCACAGGTACACAAACTTCCTCAACAATTCAAAACCTTTTTCAAAATTCACCTTTGTGCTCATTTTACTCCATTTTCCTGTCTTCGTATTCCATCTCTAAGAGAGCTTTAGGACCGTTTATGGTTTTGATGCTCATGGATATTCTATATTCATGAACAAAAAATGTTATTTGTACTTTGTTAGAACATTCTTACAGGTACTAAAGAAGCATCTGAACCTACCAACATTTTCCGTATTTTTTGCTGTGGTCAGTTCACTATTTTGTTATTGTGGTGGGATTTTGGTCTTTTTTGGCATAAACTCTATTTCACTGTATGTATAAATTTTCAGTCAGTTGATCCTGATGTCCTTTTTTTTTATCTACACAGGGTTCCTTAAAGCATGTGTATAGAGTATTACAATGTCAAGAAGAGGAAATCACGCAGATGGTATCCACACTGTCCGATGGTTGGAGGTTTGAGCAGGTAAGAATACAGCTGCCGTCTCCAAATGGTTCCTTTATCTCCTTGAGGTACATGTATTCTGGGGAATTTTCTAACTTGCATTCATGAACCTAAATTGCACAAGCCAGCAAGAAAGGACACTCATGAAGAACTGTGCTCTCTGAAAACTTCCTTGTACATGTTGTAACTGTAAAAACTGCCAATTTGGAAGAAAACTGAATGCGACATCCACACAACACTGTGGTTCAATTGTGTGGTCAGACCCTGATGGGGGAACATGACGCTTGTGTTCTTGGGCAAGACACTTTACTACAATTGCATCTCTCCACACAGAAGTGTAAATGGGTACATTGTACCTGAGAGGGTAGAGACCAGATTGCACTGACCGCGAGCTGCTGCAGAAAAATTGTCTCTCAGCCAGAAAAAAAAATGAATGTGAAGTCCCCGCAACACTGTTGTCTAATAGTGGTGTCGAACCTTGACAGGGAACATGGTGCTTGTGTTCTTAGGCAAGACACTTTACAACTACATCTCGAGACCCAGGAGTGTAAAAGGGTACATTGAACCTGAGAGGGTAGAGACCTGATTCCCCTGACCTCCAGCTGCTGCAGAAAAATTGTCTCATGGCCTGATGAACAGGGGTACCAATTTACGCTAGTTTCCTGTGGCAAATGCACAAGTTTATTATCATAAACTTTCTTTTGAGAAAATGGAAAAATGCCAATGCTAACTACGACGGTAACTTGCTGAAGGGAAACCAGAGGTGAATCACTGCGGATGTATCATTCATCACTAAGATGTTCCTGACAGGCACAAGGACATGGATATGTCTACAGCCAATTTGAAGAATGACTTATACAGCACATACATGTAACAGACGTACATGAGGAAGCTGCAATATGTTACTGCCATGTATATGTATATGTACATTATAATTTAATACACATTGTGAAGCATATCATATTTTGACCTTGAGTGGGTGAAAAGTGATTTGTCTACACCCTTATACTAATCTATACTCTACACTTCGCAGGTTTCTTGTGAAAACCGAAGGCTCGGGTTTTGTTCCAGTGTGGCTATTCCGAAAACAAAATTACCTTTCATCAAAGGCAGCAACTGTTTTTGTGGCCATACCGTAGATTGCGGGAAGAGCGCCAAATTAATGAACACAACGGCTGAGAAATTGCATTATTTACAGTTGACGTTCTGTGCATCCATAGTTGCTTCAGTTGATACTCATTTAATTGTGTGTACACGTGTGCAATTGTAACTTCACTCCTACGGTAGTGAGCGCTTGAAGTATTTTTAGATTGTAAAGGGTGTCCCACCCAGTTCCCCCGAGTCCTTGTTTCATGTCCTAAGACTTGAGGTGTTACCCCTTGACTAGTTGGTTCTCGCAAACGTGGGAGGAGGGGCTTTGGGAAAAGAGGGAGAAGCATATGCCTGCGGTAAACGTCGTCGTAAATTTTCCCCTTGGGCATACCTGTACACGTAAGTGTACATGTACCGGTATGTACATGTATGTACACATCTTGCCTACATGTACAGGGAAAAATGTAGCAGTCAAACGTCATTTTTTTCTTAGGAAACTAAATGTGTTTTTGGGGGGGGGGGTTAAAAAATTTACCATGAGATGAGTGTTTCTTTTACAATGACAGTATTTTTGTTCTGTGTGATTTGGACCTTTTGTTTGAAAGTTACGGCGAAGCTCGTAAAGACTGTCAAAATCAGTTTGGGCCACTTTCTTCACCTTTTTCGTATCTGAATACCTTTCATTTACATAGATACCAAGTGGCCCTAGTTGGAATTCAAGTTAGTTCATTTAATTAGCTGTATCTCTGGACTGGGGTGTCCAAATGAGATGGGATAAAGACCATTGTGTAGAGCATTTACTACATTGTTTGTACATGTACACCTTCAGACTCTATAGATAAATTTTGCAAAAAAATTGCTAGTACTTATTACATGTACATGTATTAATGTTTATGGGTCGACTGCTACATCTTTTTGGAGACACCCTGTGCATGTACATGTATGTTTACATGTACATGGTACAATAGTGTACACATACGTAGAATGTGCAGCCATAAACAATTACATGAACATGTACATCGCGTGTTCATGAAAGTCAGGGTGAAAAAAAAATGCTCAATTGAATCTGTCAGTACGCTCCCCTCAACCAAATGCACGTGGATATCATGTGATAACAAACACAGTATCGAAAGCACGTTGAAGAACCTGGATTTCCTTAACCAAAAACAAGTAAAAACAACAGTTGGATTCGTTGCACTTTCACTCTGCACTTTCACATGTTATATCAGTCAAGTCCAACACTCCACATTTCCTGCCTGGCCCATTTTGTCAAACAGGAAGCCTTTCCATTACATAAATTAATACATGTACATCAAACTCTACCATTACATACATGTAAATTACTGTACGTGTACTTAAGTTCTGATAAATTTTCATAAAAAAAATTGCATAGGCACCTCTCTGGGCATTTAGCTGCATAGACCCTACGTATATATGTAACCGAATCCTCAAAATTCCACCATTTTGCAAGAAATAATGGCACCTAAGTTTACTTTAGCTTTGGGAAGGGGGCATCAAACCCAATTTAAAGGAATAGTGGCTCGGTCCTACCTTCCTCTGTGCAGCAGAAATCCTTCCAAACCTCCTGGTGGAATGTGCACAATTGGGGGACCAGGATTTGCTGTGTTTCTGTGGATGCTTGTATCTCAAGTATCTAAAGTTTTCCGGAAAAGCAAATCATATAAAACTGATACATTTTGTCCTAAAAGCAGACACTCGTGTTTTGGTTTGGATACAAACTTCATAAATGTACATTAATTTCTATTTTTATCGTTAATGTTTTTGTTTGTTTGTTGGTATTTTAGCTGATAAACATTGGCTCATCTTATAACTATGGCAACGAGGACCAATGCGAGTTCCTGTGTGTGGTATCCAAGGAACTAAACAACACCGACGCAGTCAATATGGCTGAACCCACGGACAAGGCAAAGGTTGGTGATTGCTTTTTTACCAATTTTTTTTTTTTTCAGGAAACGGCAGCTACATCCCCTGCTTTGGTTTCATCTTTTGCTTTCAGAATCGTTTTGAAGCCATAAATAGCCAAAACAATTGAAATACTTCCACCTGTGTCCTCGTAGTATAGAATTGGCTGATGTGCTTCCCTGAAGCAAAAAAAAGTGGAACCAAATTGAGCAGAAGTCCCTCAATTCAGGGTCCTAAAATGCTAATTCTTTTTTTTTTTTTAATGAGTTTTGTACTCACTGGGGCAAGTTCAATTCAGGACAAAGTCAACTACATTTGTGATGTGCATGTTACTTACGTGTACATGTACGTCTGGGTACTAATAACAATGTGTGAACCTCTCCAGTCAAAGGATGGTCAAAGTGTCATCACAGAAGTTCTTGGTCCTGACTCCATTCTGTGCATTATGAGGCCGGAAGGAAGAGCAGTTTTCTTAACTGATGCGGCCACCCTGTGCAATAAATCAGAAAAATAAACATTAAGATGCTTGCAGCTTTTGTAAGCAGCGATGCAACCGGCTTTGGTATGCTGGTCCCAATCAGTGAGCTACACTAGTCCAACTTTTGTCGACTAGTGTGGAATCCAGCAAAGAAATTCAAACTATGTATATCTGTAATGCTCACTTGAACTTGAATCAGTATTTTTTACTTTCATCTGTTGCAGATATTGCAAGAACGGGCATTCCGGTTGCGAGACCACAGGTCATAGGACAAGGTTCAGGGGTCAAGAGGTCAGCTTCTTTAATCGAGTTTAGTTTTGCTCCGTTGTTTATTGGTCTTCAACCTAACACAGTTTGCCTTGTGCGTTTTTTTTTTCTTTAGGTGGGCTGTAACTTTTCCTTTGCCATTCTCTTCATTCTTTTAAAAAAGCATTATTTATATGTTACAGTGTATGTTTATTAAGTCTTTTCTGTAATAGCTATGGTGTTGTGTCACAGTTTGTGACGGTCTGTGTCAGTTTGCCACAGTTTTTCACAGATTGTCACAGTTTTGATGCTGCTACAATCGTGACTTTTCATGTGATCCCTGGGCACACAACGTGTATGGGCAGTGTGGCTTCTGACTATCATCCCGAAAACAGAGATGTTGACAAATTTGGAAATGCCAAAATAGGGCCCAATACGGCTTTGTCTGTAATTGAATTCTAGAGCTACATGTACATGTACATGTAAAGCTATGTCTTTTTTCATCATGTGCCCAGGAGTTTTAATTATCAAAGTGAAAGACAATGGGCTCCGTGCGCCATAAAAGAGAGCGCCCTTTTACCTAGCAATGACGTCCCATGGGCAGGACATTTAGCTAGTTGACGCGCACCGTTCCTTGTGTGTGACGCACGTACATCAGGGGATTTGTGCTATGTACGGTACACACAGTGGTACGGCCGCGCGTCGTGGCAAAATTGCAGTCAGGCAAGATGGGGTCGGTTGGTCACCCCCAACTGTACTTTCTTTGCCTGTGAGGGGGTACTTGTGAACGGAGTAGGATAGCCCTAGATGAGAGATTCAGACCTAGCAACTCTGTGTTCGTAGACCTCCACCGCAGGTAATAAGGATGTCCCATTTTCGAATTCATCTTCAGTTAGATTTTCTTTGTTCAACTTTGAATGTATTATAAATTTATTTTTGTCCTGTTGTATTGTACATTTAAGTGAATGGGATACTGCCTTACACACAAGAAAAATTGAATGCATTTTTTTTTTAAATGAGATAGGAATTGAATGAAGTTAATTGCATTACAGATTAATTGTGGTTTAGTTATTGTGATAAACAAACTTGAATATCTCAAGTTTGAAAATTTTTTTGGGGGGGGGGGGAAGTAGTGGGGTTGATGCACACAATTTAGTTATGTATGGGGAATTTATGCACAGTTCGATAGATTTTTCCGGTGTTTTTCCAAACCGAAATCATTATAAATCTTTCAAATCTGAATACATGTGAATTGTACACCCAAATTATATGCATACAATACGCACAACGTTCTTGTGGGCCCCACTTGAGTCCCATGATTTCAGGGACAAACAATTTCTGTGGGGACATTTTGAAAGTCCCTGCAAACTAAAAGTACATGTACATCTCTGTATTTCGTGTGCATTTTTACGCCTCTACCAAACACGTTTGTCGATGTTAGAAGCGATTGCGTTATTTTGTACACTCGGTGTCGTGATTCTACATGTACGTAGTTATTTTTCATTCTGACCTGCGTATGATATAGATGGAATGCATGTGGTCATAGAGGCTTTAATACAGTAACTGATGTGGTTTTAATTACTATGCAGACAAATTTTGTGCCATACTTTGTAGCATAGACTTTTTTTGGTGAGGCAGTGTTTCTTGTGTGTATGGTGCACAAGTGGTATGTACTAAGGGCAATTTTCACCGGCAAGTTGGAGGCATTTGCAAGCAATAGGAACCAGTCGGAAAAATAAATAAATTTTTTCCAACAATTTATGGAAGTCCGGAAAGAATGTAGTATCCAGACGCCACTTTTTTGGTTGTGTAAAAAGTCTATGGAGAGTCGAGCGCATTTTCGGTGTATTTTCCAACATTTAACATTTAAAATGTTTCTGTGTCCCAGATTTATGTCTTCTTGACATTTTTGCAATGACTGACCTTCATGGACATAATAATATGATGGAGAAAAGTGGCGTCATAATGCAACATTTTTTACGAAGTTCCTTAGAACATTGCTGGAAATTAAAATTTTTCTGTCATCTTCACCTTGGAGGACTCCAGCAAGTTGCTTTTAACATTGCCTGGTGTGACACAGGCCTAATATTTTTTTTCGTGGGTGTGCAAATAACGTTTAATTGTTTAAATTTAACTTCATTCAGTAAGTGGATTTGAAATTGCAAGCACTTTCTCACCGAAGTAAGATAGTTGTGTTTTGGTTGGTGCAATTTTGTTTGTTTGCTTTTTCATCTTCATTTCGGGTGATAGCGATGAAAGAGTAAGTATGAGAGAAGTGTACATAACTTAGAATTTTTTTAGTAAAAACAAGAAATAATGTTTGGAATTTCTGTTAAAAAGGTTTGCACTGGTAGTCAGTGATGTACATGTAGTTGAGACTGGTTTGAAAACAGCAGGTTTTTTAATTCCGTTTTTTGATTTTCGAGGACTAAAAGAATACTTTCTGCTGTTACTACCTCGGTCTTGTACCTAGACTCGACTACAACATTGCTCCATTCATTTCCCATTGGCATGTGTACAGTTATGACTAAAAGTACATGTAAGTACCCGTAGCGCACCACTCGGGAAAAGTTCGACTTCGGGTAATTTCTGTCATCCTCGCTTATTTTTTTCGGGGAACCTACAGGACTTTTAATTATAACTGTACTTCGACGTGTATGGTTGCATGTACAAAATAGTAAGGATGTAATTTAGACAGTGTACTGAGTATTGAATACTTTCGGCTGTTGTTGTAGGGGGCTGCCCGATGTTCCCCAAAACCTATGTTCCCCAAAACCCTTGGGGTTAGGGTTAAGGTTAGGGTTAGATGGTTAGGGTTATAGTTATGGTTGGGGAACATAGGTATTGGGGAACATGCCGGTAGGTATGCCCGTGTTTGTAGTAGTGCAGCATTAGGGTACTGGGGTTTTTCAAGTTGGGTAACTTTTTTTTTTCTTCAGAAAACAAATAAGATGTGAGAATCTTTTAATTTTATGGTTTCTTGTGCTTTCTCTATCAGGTTGTGAATAAAATTAAGCTAAAACTTTGGAACAATTATTTCAAAATAAACAATTAAGATCTAGCTTTTGTGATTGCTCTAACCTGTAGATGTGGATTGGGTTATATAGTTAATTTTTATGAGCCAACTTTTTTGAAAATCCTACAATGATTTTGTTTAGTAGACAGTTACTTGGACCTACATTTGTACTCATTACAAATGTTAATGAGCACTGTAAGGGGCCATGTGTACATATTTGTTTTTGTTTTACATCAGAACACGGCAGTGCCAAAGCAATACAAATTTCTGGCAATCTCAGTGCAAATTTGGCTCAGTGAAAGGAAATTTCCCAAACTAAAAGTTACATTTAAAAAAAGTGTTTGAAAGTAAAAAATAAATTGAATGACCACTAAGTTCTCTTTTGAACGTGATGCCAATGTTAATGTTCTGTTTTGAGTGCACTGTGCACTGATATAAATGTAAGTTTTGGCATAATGTTTATCTTAAAGACAACTGTTTGGTTTATTTTTTATTTGTGTCTGCTTTTTCAAGATTTTTCACTCAAAAAAGTCGATGTGCCTAAATTTAAAGGAGTCATGACAATTATATGTGTACATGTAGTACAGAGATAGAGGAATTTTTCTTTTCTTTCAAAATCGTCAGTTCATGTAAAATCTTCTAGAAATGTTTCTCGGATTTTGTAATATGTTCCCTACGACCTAAATATACAAGGCAAAGGTCACCACACAAAGGCAGATTTTGCCCTCTGGTTTTTGGAAACACCTCCTGTAGTTGCATAATGTAAATAGACCCAAAAAAAACCCACATTGTATCGTTAAGTTTTGAATACACTCATGCAACTATTCCATAAGTTATATTTATCATTTAACAAGACAAGTGTACATAGAGGTAATTAGATAGGATTTTTATATTTGATGGTGTACCATGGACATTTATTGGGTGTTATTGTTGTTACTTTCACCGTGTTTACTCAACACATGTACGTGGAGAATTATGTTGACCACAACTGAAAAACATAACTTAAGTGGTTCATACTTGAGCACCAGTTGCATGTGTTCTTAAATTTGAGATACTCATGCAATTCTGTCCTAAAGCAGCACTGCATGCTTGTGTAAGATCAAGTTCATACGAGTGCGGTAACCACTTAAGAATGCCTTCTAGTAATAGTTGCCAACTTTTTTTTTTCAAGGCAAATTCCCTTTTTCCCCATCACATCACCTTTTTGAATTTGTAACGTAAATACTGGTAGGACACTTGAAGCTGACTTTACTGGACATTTGGGCATTGCTCAGATAGACAAAAGCCATATTGGCCAACAGATCCCGAGTCTGGGTGCCAGACTAATCTTCGACCATAACTACTGTTATTTGAATTGACCAATCAGCATTGAGGACAGTTCGCTCATGTACAGAGTACATGTACATCCACTTTTTTAAAATTTTATTTTGAAAGGCTGCATTATGGTGTAACTTGTACATTGTTTCTTTCTCTCTGTAGTTGTACAGTTTAGACAAAATACATTGTGTCAACTTCTGTTTTGGAGGTTTTATTGTCATGCATAATGTAGGCCTTTACAAATGCACAGACTTCTCAGTCATTTTGAAGCTGGAGAGAATTTTGGAAGATTTGCAGGCCTCTAGGCCTGTATCATTTTAATATCTTGATCGTTCTACAGAAGGAACAAGTGTTCTGTTCTGTCCTGAATTTTGGGGGCATGTCCTCTGAAACCAAAATGAAGTACATGACAAAAATGGGTATCTTTTTGAAAATATTCAATTCATTTCTTTACTGTGTCTGTAGGATGTAATAATGTCGATTACCAGTTTGTTGGAGAAAGGGAAAAGCAGTTTTGGTTCTTTTTGAAGGGTTTATGAGGAGCTCGAGAATTGGTGAAAATATTGGAGAAATTAGAACTTGGAGAGAGAAAAAAAGAACTTATCCCTTGCAATATGTTCCCCAACTATGCTACACCTTGGTAACTCTCTCTAGTTTCCCTAGATAAAGGTAGAGGAAACAGTTGGAATTGTGCCACTTTGTAAAAAAACAACAACTTTTCGTTCATTTATAGGTTTGAGATGTTAAAAGTTGAGTTCATTTTAATTTAATGTCTTTATTTTGTAATGCAAATTCATGTGCCATTTCATTATTTTATACCAATTATGTAATCAGCATTGGAAGTTTGATATGAAAAAAAAATTGAAGTTAAGTATTAAAATATCAAATGGTTTCAAACAAGTTTTCCAGTTGTGTATCTCACTTGTGTAAGCCGTCATAAATAAGGCAAAGTTAAAAAAAAAAAAACAACAAAAACCTTTCTAGTCCCCGCCCGCTTCCTTTTTGGAGGCTGCCTGGAATTTTTTTAATTATTTTATGTTATAAAAAATGCCGTAAAAAAACACCGTCAATATGGATCACAATCCGCCCATTAAACAAAAATAAAACTCTCTTTGTTGAGACGATAACTCAAGAACAACATATTGCATTGGATTGGAATTGCGTCCGATTATTGGCCATGATATTTGACACAACGGGTTTGAAAATTGGCACTAACAGTGGACAAATGAATTTAATATGATTTAAGTGTTTTAATAACAAAAATTCATTCCGAATCTTAGTCACTTTTAATTGAACAAAAACGAAGCACTCTTTTGGAGAAAATAACAATTGTATTGAAATGAAATTTCGTTCCATAATTTAAAAAAATTACGGGAACCGTGGAAGAAAAAAAATATCCACAACGACAATAAACAACAGTGTGTAAGGACGCTCCACACTTTTTGCTGTCATACATTTCTTCCTTAAGAGGGCGCCCTATACAAACACTGGTCGGTACCATAGACATAAAGAACCTTTATGTCTATGGTCTTTATGTCTATGGTCGGTACCGTATTACTTCTGTCAATACGGATCACAATCCGCACTTAAACAAAAAAAACCCACAATTGTGGAGACGATAACTGCAAAAAGAAACTTTGCATTGGATTAAAATTGCGTCCAATTATTGACCATGATATTTGACACACAGCTGGTTTGAAAATTGGCGTAAACAGTGTACTATTCAATTTAATAAGGGAATAAATGTGTGCTGCGGAGGTTTGTATCACTCTGTTTAAGACCACTTAGAGTCTGGGTGCTGATAATTACCCGAGCCGGAGGCGAGGGTAATTATCAGCACCCAGACTCTAAGTGGTCTTAAACAGAGTGATAAATACCGACGGAGCACATATTTATTCCCATTCATAAATACCTTTTCGGTAAAAAAAAAATCATATAATTCGTTCAAAACATCCCGATTTTGTTCAACAAATTCACTTTATGCTTTTTGAAACATCCCTCTTGCAAAATAATGGAGTGTTCAGCTGGCGAGTAAAATGTAAACAACCCTTTTATGGAGATTGACGCGCGCTTATCATGTTCTTCGCGATGTCGCGCAGAACGCACCTGGCGCGTTGCGTTTTGAATTTAGAACTATAAAATTCTGACTCCCTGGTAGTGATGCATGATGCGCATGCCTACGTGAGGATTGTGAACGTTCAACCAATGAAACGATAAGAGGCACTGGATTTTTAGGAGTCCACATTTTATTGTGACACTGGAAAACTGTTCTGCTAGCCATGTCTTTATCATCCGCCGTTTAAGACCGGCCACGTGACGGGCTCTCGACCAATAGGAATGCTTAAACTGTCAGGTATTTATGAATATGATTTAAAGAAAACAGGCCTAAGCGTTTAATTTAATCAGGAAAACTTCATTCCGAATTTTAGTCTCTTTTGACACTCTTTGTTTAGAAGATAACTCAAGAACAAACTATTGCATTGGAGTGAAATTGTGTACGGTTATAAAACATAACATTTGACGCATTCCTTTTGAAAATTGACGTGAACCTTGGAAGAATACATTTGATATGTTTTAAAGCAAATAGGCCTAAGCGTTTTAACCACGAAAAGTTCATGCAAAATTTTAGTCTCTTTTGACACTCTTTGTTTAGAAGATAACTCAAGAACAAACTATTGCATTGGTGTGAAATTGCGTACGATTATTAAACATAACATTTGACACATTCCTTTTGAAAATTGACGTGAACCTTGGAAGAATACATTTGAAATGATTTAAAGAAAATAGGACTAAGCGTTTTAATCACTGACGAAAAGTTCATGCCGAATTTCAGTCTCTTTTTACACTCTTTGTTGAGACGATAACTTAAGAACAACATATTGCATTGGTTTCGAATTGCGAATGGTTATTAACCATAACATTTGACACAAACCCGTTTGAAAATTGGCGTGAACCATGGAAGAATACATTTAATATGATTAAAGGAAAGCAGTGCTTAAAATTACGAAAAATTCATTCCGAATCTGAATCTACGTCTATTCTAATTGAACAAAAAAATGAAGCACTCTTTTGGAGACAGTAACTCCAGAAAATCAATTTGTACTGAAACGAAACTTCGTTCGATAATAAGTCGTGATGTCATGACAGAAAAAGTGGAAATCGACTGGAACCGTGGAAGAAAAAATACTTACAACGACAATAATCAACGGCCAACAGTGCGCGCTCCGTACAGGCCCTCTATGATTTTTTGTCCTGAAGAGGGCGCCCTACACAACAACTGGTCGGCACTGTATATTATTGCCAATGCGTACGTCGGATGAGCGCAGTGGTGATGTGAGCAGCGATTGTGTAGCGCGTCCTCTTTTGTAAGAAATTGTTGCATGACGATAAATACAGAGTTCATAGTACTGCAATTTCCTTAAACACCATGGCAAAATATTCCAGGAAAATTTCATTGCGACACAACGTGTTTATCTTGAGTTCCCGTTTCCACAATAAATGTGTTTACATCTCGAGAAGCCAGACGTGGGAGCGCGGTGAGCAGTGTTTGTGTAGCGCTCCCATGACGAAAAAATACGGAGTGTCCTTTACACAAACACTCAGTGCTCACTGAGCGCTAACGGCCGCGCAGACTTCTGTCCACTCACGATGTAAACACAGTTTTTAAGCACAAAATCTCAGGTGGGGGCAATAGCCTAGGTACACAATGTTTGCAATATTTCTTACCGGTTTAGTTTCTCGGTTTTTCATCAAAGAAGTTTCCTCCTTGCCTAGCTCCATCCTCATCATCTTTCAAAATCTTTATACTAACTGCGGCTACTCTTAATCTTTTGGCATGGCCATGGTCTACACTGGTTCCCGGTCCCTCCAATGTCCTCCACACTTGGGAGCGGGAACCAGTCTAGCCGGCCACTTGCCTTCGACCAAAGTTCCCCAAATTGGCGGGAGTTTTCGTTTGGGCACAAAGTATCAACTTTATTTACACATTTTTTAAAATATATTTTTGAAATGCCCTCGAGTTTTTTTTTTTTAATTTGTATTTCTTTAAATTGTTTCATTTCCTTATAAATTCCGCAGAATGTTAAAATTTCCCGAATTAGACAAATATAAAGGAAATTTCCTTAAAAGTTAATATCTGAACTCACCAGCTGTTGGCAGACGATCGAACCCGTAGGCTGTTGTGTGAAGACTGCCCTCTCTTGTCAGATTACGCCCACGAAAAAAATCATCCAATGAGCGCCCGAGCTGAGTGCAAAGAGTTCAGTGGTATGCCGGCTTTGGAAAGGACATCGCAAATGACGTCCATAATAACAACAAAAATATCACGCAATTTGGTCGCTGCAGACATCGTACAAAATGGGAGCAGTAACATTTTCCCAAACACTATTCCCAAACAACTTTAAATGCCACATTTTAAAACCCTTAAAGGTAATATTCATCATTTGCTAAATAACAGAAACAAGTTTCAGAAAGGATGGATTTAGGGGTTAGTACATGTATGTTACACTGGCCTGTTTACAGTTTTGTTCATAGATACTGGAAAAGCCAATAAAAAAATGCAGTTCTTGTATAGCCTGGTTCCCCGACCCTATATCAGACAAAACACAGCAATTTGTAGACATCGAGGAATTGTCAGGTCAGGGGACCAGACTTAAACGGACTTGCACCCATTAACGGACGTGTAACTGACTGCATACAAAATGGGGACTAACTAAAATTGTGGCAGGTCTTTTTCAATTCATTTTTTTTTCCAACGATGGTCAGCGGACCATCGTTGCAGATACAAAACTTTCGCTTTTCTTGAAAGTGCCGGCACACCAGGTTCCAAGATTTCACAGGATGCTGGGGACTATGTATCATTCACTTACAGTCAAGTTACATGTAGATATTTTAATTTAATTACAACTTTGGTAGTTTTTTTTTATATGTTCGCAAATGTGTATAAAAACGAGTTTTTGCTCTGCTGTCCAATATTAGGTATAGTACAAACAAAAAAGAATGGAGATACACAAAGGAATTAGTCCTATAAATGTGACCGAAATACTGGTCTACCTCCGTATATACTGAGGTAGTCCAGTGTTTCAGTCACATTTATGGGACTAAAAAGGAATAGAAATAAAAAAATTAAAAACGCCACATTTGTTTAGGATCCACACATTTTGTGGTCACTTGTAAAAAGTTTTATTGTTTCTATTACACTGAGTTTCACCACAAAGGAAGACTCCTAAACCTATACATGAGACAATAGACGGTACCTTCCCCAAATTCCTCATAAACATACCCTACGCACATTCCAATAACAATTATATATTTATAATATTTATAGATAATCATATAAATCACATGAAAACAATACTTCATATAATTCTTTGTACAACTTACTCGAGTGCCTAATATTCTGTCCAGGTATAATTCCATATTTACAGAACTGGAAAAAAAATTAGAAATGAAGATCGGAAAAAAAGACAAAAAAGGATCGCTATTTGATGCTATGCTGTGGTTTGAAACTGTAACCCCCCCCCCCCCACAGAATAGTAAAATGCGTTGTGAATATTAAATGAGATGTAAATTAGCTGACAAATGCCATACAAGTACTGCCACTGGATTTATGTACAAGATATAAATGACGACTGGTAAACAATGCTAATATTTATAAATCTTCTTTTGCTAAACAGGTGTTTTCCAATTTGAATGTGGATGCATATTTATCATCCAATGCAACTTTTGTCACAACGCTAATGATTATACTACAGCATAGATCCTAAACAACAATTTTGGGTCAGACTCTTTATGGAGTTCTGCTTGTACGACTGCTTGCACAATCGATACGCTGTACATCAAAAATAACTTCCAGTGCATAAGTATTTAAATTACAACACCCTCACAATTCCAATCAACATTAAATACAACGTTGCAATTCTGGTTTTTATCTACAACACACCGATGAAGTTTAAATATTTAAAACTCGCCAGCATGATTCTTTCTCCTGCTTTTTATTCTTTAAAAAAGTGTTCCCGAGCAACGATTTGAAGCCATTCGTCCGCAGAATTCTTTGATCTAACAGTACGCCCCTCCTTCCCATAATTCCTTAGGCTACCGGGCATATCCCTTTGGGAGCCTATTTCATGGCACTGCTTTAACCTATTAGTCCCTGTACCGCCCCAAATCGCCATGCCTATTACTCCATGTCGTGCCACCAACTGCCCTGCCTGTTACTCCCTGTACTGCCCCAAACTGCCCTGCCTGTTACTCCCTGCAGTGCCCCAAACCACCCTGACTGTTACTCCCAGTGCCCAAAACGGCCCGAGCACTCTATGGTTCTTACAGATTCTTCTGTGTATAAATACGACTTAATACAATACAGATCAGAGCCCAATTTCACGGCGCTGTGTAACAGTAAGCAGAAAATTTGTGCTTACTAAAATGTCTAGCAGAAAATTGTGCTAACCTGAAGCAGTATTTTGCTGCGCGCATTGAGATTTCTTAATACATCATTGATTTAAGCAACATTTTCCCCTGGGCCTAGTCTGGGGTTAAGCGTGCTTATGCCATGCCAACTGAAATTGACGAAGGCTCTGTTAGCGGAAAATCACGTGCTTAGCAGTGCAATGAAATTGGGCTCGGATGCTAATGGATTAATGCTGGTACTAGTTTGGGAGGGTCAAGATAAATGACATATGGGGAACACTGTACAGAATTATTAGCCACGTTTTACTCCGATCCAAACCATCATTCAACCGCAATCCCGAATTAGTTTGGAAAAGTCTGATAAGACAGCATGCAATCATTTGCATATTTTTTTTTTTTATAAATTACAGTTGTTTTTAAGCATTTCTGGGTTTTCTAGTGGCGTGCAGTATCATGTCCTCTGTTGAAATTCCAACAAGTTTCATCTGCAAACTACCCACAGAAACACAGTGACGTCCATAAAATTTAGTTAATTTCTTATCTCTCTTTGTTTGTCAAATTGCATATTCTATCACATACACACATACAATGACAACTCCTTTTTTAATATTATATTTATTTAAATATGTACAAATCCAGCGTGACGCGAGTCTGAGATGTCATGGATCTTACTGTCTGTGTTTTCTCAGGTTTATAATTTTCCGTCTACTTTGGGTATTGCGTTTTGCAACAACACGATACACGTTCGGTAAGGAATGACGTTTTACCAAAACTACCAATACACAGGGAATGCTACAATATTAGGGTATGCAAGAGCCCAACTTTTTTTTTAAGACTGTTTTTTTTACGACTTAATTTGTGATTTTGCAAACTAACATCTGATTTCCTAAGCCTTCCGTAGCCTTCAATATCCATACTGAGTTGAAATAAATGCACTCCGAATTTTGGCCTATAATTATGAGATCTGCAACTGATTCCACGAAACTGTACACAACGGCAGAACTTCCTCTGCGCCAATATTTACTTCGCAAGCTGCGCAGCATTTTACACTGCCCGACATTTCACACTGCCGCGCCTGCGCGCCATTTCAGTTATGACAAATTTCAAGAAAGTTTCATAGTGCTTAACTCTGTGACTTGCCCAACAAATTTATGGCGTAAACTGCACAATTATTTTAGGTGGCGTAAGGCAAAGTGGCTGAAAATGAACCATTTTACTAGCAAATCGTGGTTTTGGTGAAGCCTGTCATTTGCACAACTTATTAAGGTTGATACAAGACACTCACAGCTTTGTGTTTGAGGTACATGAATTGTGAATTTACTTGTGAAAGAATTTTGAGAGTTGCCGCACGATTCCGAAGAGAATCTGGCAAAATTAATTTCAAAATGGCGGCTGGAAGAGATTTAACGACTGTTTCTTGACCAAGCACAATCATGCACAAACACCTGTCGAAAAGGCTTTTTTTGTCCTCTTCCAAGATGTTTAAATTTATATCGTTGCGAAGCTACGCCAAGTTTTGTAAAATTGATCGTAATTTTATTGCGCAGCTGCGCAATAGATTTGCTGTGCAAGTTCTACGCAAGGCGCAAGTTACGCAATGTTTTGTGAAATCAGCTGCTTTCTGAAGCAGAATTTGCCCTTTTGTCAAGTCCCCCACATCAGGGGCCTCAACTCCTCAGCTATAAGTCCAAAAATAATCAAAGAGTTTTAGGCTCTGAATGGATAGTCAATGGTATTTGCCATAACATTATGCCTATTTCTAATGAGATGCAAGAGTTTGAAACACACACCCTGGTGTGTGGAATAGTACTCCCATCTTGTACACAACATAAATAATCAATACTTTACTACAGAGGCCTTGTGAAGTTTCCCTATTTTTTTGCTTGAGTAGTCTGGCTGCGGCCTCCCGATTTAGTCCTTTTTCTGATTCTGGTACGTGTGCCTGTACACCTCTTCGATGGCCCGGCACCATTCTAGCGCGTGGCCCTCCGGGTCTATCAGGTAGTATAGCCTGTTTGGCTGTTGGTTAAAATAAAGAAAAGGGTTTTGAGACCTACATCCAAAGGCATTTTTCTTGGAGTATTCCTACAGCACAAGCTTTAAATAACCTTCCAAACATCATGCCCATGTAGAGAAATGGTTTCTGGGGTTTACCATTTACCTTCTACAATCCTACAAAATTACAGGCATGCAACTGGGAATTTAGAAAAAAAACGAGGAAAATCCAAACCAAGACTTTGTACACTACAGTGAAATCTTCAAATTAGGTTTTGCCCTTCACCGACGTTTAAACACTGTATACTCATTTTTTCCATCTTATAATAGTTAATGCGGCGGCTGCTGCTATCACATCACATCCAACCAAACGAACCATCCTGTCCTGTCGGGGGGGTGTGGTGGTGACATCTGCACTAGAAAGCAGGAGGTCGTGGGTTTGAGTCCCACCCGAGTGATTTTTACCAACTTTCACTCGGGAGGTAACACACTGAGTATACAGTGTTTAAACGTCGGTGAAGGGCAAAACCTAATTTGATTTATATCACCCCCACGCAAAATTCCATCTTATAATAGTGAAATCTTGATAAGTCAAACCTCAGGGGAATGGGCTTAAATTTTGAGTTAAGCAGATTTTTGAGTTAGCAAATGGATTTTCTTTTCAACAACAAATAGACGGGAATAAGTTCTTACTGAGAGTTAGAAGGGTTTTCGATCAAGCAGGTTTTGACTTATCGAGATTTCACTTTATTTTTTTAATGTGTTATGGCAAATGTGACACAGGCAAAGAAAACAACTGAAACATCCCCCAAGTTGTTTATGTAAAGGCACAGTGTTCATTGCATGCGGCACCTCACTCGTCACTTTTTGTCAGCATGACTGTTAGCTGGGTGGGAGCTTCCAGTGAAATCAGATTAACCGTTATTCGGTTTGAAAACAATTAGGATAACCAGATTTTTAAATATCCGATTTCTCCCACCCCTATACAAAATATTCTATAAGTCTGGTAAATTTAGGAGGATCTTGGATTTTCAGAGGCACAAATCTGAGAAATATGCAGCCAATATGGTTTCCAATCCAAGAACCCCTGCCAATCAATGTCGCCCAAAATTGATGACATGCAAGTCAACCTTCCGCAGAGCAAATTGTCTGGGACAATGTTTGCATGGAAAGTTTGCGACCTGAAAAGTCTTCAACTAGCACTATGTGCTCGGCTCAAAGGAGTGCTTGTGATGATGACAATGACTACTACTTACTGTGTGCACGAAGTATGTCTTGAAATTCTTGACCTCGACGCGGAGATGATGCGACCTGTAAAAGAAATAATGCATAAGGAATACCATATGTTCATCTATCTCACAAGAACCCTTTCTGAACTTATCAGAAACATCGAACTGCAACCTAAGTCCAACTACTCACGCTGAAACTAAAGTGCTTTGGTACATATGCATTAGTGGCCTATTAAGAAGTACTGGAGTGCAACAATGGTACAAAAAAATATTTTAGTGCTGTCTTTAGAATAAAACAAGTTCTTGAAGGCCCGCTAACACTCCAGTGCTTAGACTTAGTACTTGGACTTGCAAACAGTACTCCAGTGCAACAATACCACTGGGACAATAAAGGTACCGGGAAATGTGTACGCTGTACTACTTAAACTTTTTTGTTTTGTTTCAAGATAATCAATCTAGAACGTCATGGTCCAGTGGTTACAGAGATTGACTCATGTATGATGGTATGTTGGTTTGAACCCTGCCAGGAACATGGTGTTTGTGCCCTTGGGCAAGACACTTAACTACAATTGCTTCTCCCCAACTAGGAGTATGAATGGATACCTGTGAGGGTAGAGGACCGAATGTACACTGATATTGGCTGCCGCGTGGTCTCGTGGCCTGATGAATGGGGAAATAATTGTAAAGCGCGCCGAGATTGTTGATATGACAGAAAATGCTTTTGTTTTTTTTATTTACTCTAAAAGTTCTTACTTCTTTGACTTACCATGGTATTTCTCCTTTAAGGACCATGTTCTCTGGATCCACATAGTACAAATGAGGTCCCTCTGTGAGTAAGAACTGCCTTCTCCTGGCAAACAGACCCTGCCAAAACCAAAATAACAATGTCAGTGATAATGAAGGACAACAATAGAAGCTGAAGACAGCAACAAAAAAAAGTTCCGTAACTGTGTCTGGACGCTACAGTTCTGAAACCAACAAAATATAATGCAAAGCCTGGGTGTGGATTTAGATGAATTCAGAGAACAATGAAGGTTTAAACACCTAAACATATTTTTCTACGCTTCTGGATAGTCTCAAAATATGGCGAGCCTTTTTAGATGTTTGGGCACAATCTGAACCTTTTGTTCTGTGACGGGTATTATTTACTATTATTTTTTTTCACCCACTTTTTTCGCCACTTGTTTGGGCATGTGCATGTTAGTATAAATTTCATTTCTGACACAAACATGCACATGGGCCTGACAGTGTGCATGAAAGAACTGGCATCAGGATAACATCATGATGACATCAACAAGTCCATAAGGGATGACGCACTGGCCCATCTCGGACCCTATATCCGAGTTAGACTGGAGACCTGACCTGATATCACACGTGTATATGAGGACAGGCAATGTCCTCAGTAGCTATGCAATTTGATTGGTTGTTTCGCGCCTTGATGTCACCACCTTCCCTGTGGCCTGATTGGCGTATTTCTGTACGCTGCCACTTTATGCAGAACAGGGCCCTATTCGTATGTGCTTGCATATTTAGATCAAGACGACCTCTAGGTCATAGGTCATAGGTCATAAGGCAAACAACCTGGTAGATCTCTGACTCTTACTCGGCATCTGCCATCACGACAGATTCTGAGGCTGTACTCAGACTACACCCAAGTGAAAGACACTGCAGCTGCGTTCAAACTACAACTCACCCTCCTCTTGTCAATGGACGCCATCTTCAAGATCAGGTTGCCTTCCACGAACCGGTGCCATTTGCACTCCCTCTTCTGCTTCTCCAGCAGGGCGGCTTTCTCCTCTCGGGTGTACGGCAGGACGTACTTGGCCTTGTACTGGTTGGTGTCCTTCTGCCTGTTGTTCTCCTCGTTGGTCTTGATCTGTCCCAGGAATTCGCTCAGCGGCGACATGTCAAACTCGTCAATCTGAAACACAAATCAAGAAACAAAGTCTTGGTTGCTCTGTGCATGACTTTTTCACTGATCATCCAACAGGATCTTTTGTCATGTGCACTACTGAATTCGCTGTAAATTCGCTGTGCATCCACAGGGGGGGGGGGTTGAAAATGGGGAAAGTGGTATGTGAAATGCCAAAAAGAAAATATGAATGTACGTTCATTTCACTATTATCCCAAGGTTGATCAAATGTGGTCAAATACTGTGAACCGTGGTGGACAAAAGGTGAACGAGGTTAACCACGATGTTACAACAGTGAATCATAATGCAGGAGAACAGATCTAAGTGGGCAATGTGTCCTTTAGAGAACACCGACTGGTCTACCCCATAATGGCTTCAAATGACTTCTTTCTGCGGTTCTCTGTACGCTATAAATTATAGAGGTCAGTAGTTTTTTTGGCCCACCTAAACAATGGCCGTCACGCGTCCATGTCGGTACGTCTGCGCGTGCACGTACATGTACTCCCACGTAGTATAGCAAGTGCGATCATAGTTTTTTTTTATTATATCTGTATGACTTCAATCTACAACAAAACAATAGGACCCACACCCCACAATGTGAAGGACAAATTCTTCAGTCTAGTTCAAAATGTTTGTTTACTTACATAGAAGTCGCTGTGTATTTCTTCGCCGTCCACCACCATGCAGGGTTTGAGGGTGGGCGGAGTCTCGTTGGGTAGGTTTGCCCAGTTGATGCCCTCAAAGAATGGATGGGCTTTGAGTTCAGCGAAGCCGCCGCAATCCTCACAGCCTATTCTCTTCACTGGGTCTAAAACCTGGAACATTACAAAAGTGCCAGAACAGTTCTTAGTACTGTTCCCAAGTACGTACAAGGGCCAAAAAGGGTAGCCTGACTTCCAACGCCATGACCAAGGTTCGATTCCTGCTTGGGCTAATATGTGGATTAGGTTTTCAGTCCCTGTATGGGTTTCCACCAGAATATTCTTATTGGGTTTTCCTCCCACATCTAAAACTGAAATTTCTTCTCATTGTCTCCTCCCTACAGGTTTTCTTCAGGCTTGTGAGCTACAGTGCCTGGGGCGCTTTTGAGGAATCCTTGGTTTCATTACCAGAAAAATTTAACAATAATTTGCTTATCAGAGGGTAATATTACCAATGGAATTTTTTTTTTAAGAACTTCAAATTATAAACAGGAATACCAATTTTAATAATTTTTTTAAAACATTTTTGATGATTTTGATGACTCACCAATAGTCTTGAGACAAGGTCCTTTGCCTTCTCAGGAAACCCCTCAGGGAAATCATAGTCCAGCTTGATGATCTTCTGGAATATCATGTACTCATTGCTGAAATGAAAACAACAAGTCATTGAAGGTTGAGTATTTTGCAAACATTTTGACGTTTCTCGGACTGTGCCAGCTATCTGTCCCAACAATTACTGCTCATTTGAAGCACTTGGTCAACACAGCCATGGTGCTTTGGGGTGATTCCTGCTATCGACTGTCTATTCATTGGGAATTTAGAAAAGAAAAACGAGGAAAATCCAAAACACCAAAGACTTTGTACAGTGTTTTTTTTTTTTAATTTGTAATGGCATTCATGAGAAGTAAAAAAACGAGGAAATAAGCAGATCCGAGGAAAAGTTGCATGCCTGTCTACTAAAGTACAGATGGGGAAGTAGAAAAGGACTACAAACTGCTGGACAGACGGTTAACTGTTTGGCACCGTAGTCCAGTGTTCTCAAATTTTGAAAATAAGGTCGGTGCTCCGTCGACAAGCATTCCTGACCCGTCACACATGTGACTGTTCTGACCATACATGTTCCGCGTTCCTCATGATCTATATTTCACTTTCCGTTGAGTTTTTGGGACGACAATAACTGAAGCAATTCCTTTTGATGCAAGTCAGGCCCAAGTTTACTCACGCCGGAGCCACGAACATTTAAGTTCCATAAAAATGTACTTTCGCTTTCCGCCTGGAATTACCTATACTGTAACACAACTTGAAAAAAGCGAAGACTAATGTGCGTGCTGACTGCCATCCATCACCATTTGTCACTCGCTTTGCCGTTGCAAGGTACATGTAACTGTGTTTCACGTACTAGGTTATTTTGAGGCATGGCGGGGCACCAGGGTTTCTTGACAGGCTGGAGAACACCGGCAGTCAGTTTTTTTTTATGAATGCTCTCTTACCTTGCTCTGAATGGAGGCAAGCCCGCTAGAAGCTGGTAGATGAGACAACCCAAAGCCCACAGGTCAGAACTGACAGGAAAACAAATCAATCAATCATTACAATCAGTATGTTATCGATCATCTTAAATTCTCCTTTGAATGTAAGCAAATTGACTATTAGTTCCTGTACCCCCCCCCCCAAGACCCTGCCTGTTCCCTCCCTGTACCATTGTACCACCCCAAACTGCCCAAGCACTCTATGGTTTTATGGATTCATCAGGGAATAAATACAATGTAATACAACGTAAAACAACGTAATACAATGTAATACAATGTAATTCAACATAATACAATGTAATACAACGTAATACAATGTAATACAATGTAATACAACCTAATACAACGTAATACAATTTAATACAACGTAATACAATGTAATTCAACATAATACAATGTAATACAATGTAATACAACATAATACAATGTAATACAACGTAATACAATGTAAACAATGTAATACAATGTAATATAACATAATACAATGTACATGTAATACAATTTAATACAATGTAATACAATGTAATACAATGAAATACAACGTAATACATGTGCTAATGGGTTTATTAATAATTTGTATCAATTTTGGTTCAGTGGAAACTACATGTACTTCAATGTCTAGCCCGCACGCGTGTATTAACATTTTTTATACAAGCGTCCTCTATCATTTTCCATGTATTTCTTGTAGCCTCACCTTTTCATGGCAGATTTTTCTGTTAGTAATTCTGGCGAGACATACTGCGCTGTGCCGACGAAGGAATTTGCTCGTACTGCAAAGAGAAGTAATAATAAATCTTGCATTCAAAACTTGCTGCATTTGTATCATAAAAACACTTACATGTTTTTGTATTAATACAATGTACTTATGGAAAAAAATCCTTTCCTCTGAATAAACAATGAAAAAAAAATAGCACACTTACATGTAAAAAAAAAAAAAATGGTCAGTCTCTGGTTCTGGGAATGGCAATTTTTTTTTTTTTTTTTTTTTTGTTTTTTTTTTTTTTTCAAGCTTGTATTGTGTTGTAGGGGTGGTACCTTGCTTTTTTGCTTTTTTTGTGTCCTCATTATACATTAATTTGCCTTAATTTGCCTTGGTTTTTGCCTTGAGGTTTTCCTATTTCTTGGTGCTCCTTGGTACACAAATTTGAGGAAGTGCGGCAGGAGAGATAGAGGGTTAGCTTGTGTGTTCTGTGTAAAAAATAAAAAAAAAAAAAAAGGCATGATTAAATGATTAAAATCGACGCGCGTGCTGACCAGAGACCGACTATTTTTTTTTTTGCCTTAGGTCTACAAAAAATATTAATTCCTGAAATAATTCACTGAAATTGCTTTTTTTTTTTAAATTAACTTCTTGTATCAATATCATAAGATGGAATTTTTAATATCGTTAGTATACAATGCAAGTGGCAAGTAAACCAACAAAAAAAGTCAGGAGTTTTTGCATCACTTCCTAAAAAAAATCCAAAAACATTACTTCCTGAAAAAAAAATCACTTGAAGAACATACAACCAGGAACAAAAATGATATTAAAAACCGAGGTGTTTCCCCCAACTCAGCCAACATTCATTTCCAATGGCCTGAAACTAACCTTGCACAAATACACAAGTCTTTTATTGTGTTCACCTACTTTTGTAACCTTTTGAAAATATTTATTCTACTTCTATCTTTTCGGATGATTAAATAATCTACAAATGAGAAGAAGGAACTAATCCTTTCAAACACAACTGTTTGTCATGCAATTACAGTAAAAATGTTGTTTTTACATTTTAAAAGAGATCGATTCTGAAAGAAACTTTATCAGAAACAGGGACGATACCTGAGTCTTATGTAGTGCACGTGCATGTATCTACCAAAAATTAGGCACTCAAGTTGCTGGAAATTATGTCTCTTATTAAAGACAAGTAAATGAAGTTTATGATAAATATGAGACCCATTATGTAGCACCTTATAAGGGTCTACAAGGTGCCGCGATGCATATTGCAGCCACTGTCAGAAACACCGGGGCAAACCCCTTGAGATTGCCATGTTATAAAAAAGTCTGAACATTGAACACATGAAAGGTCTAATGAAAGATGCATTTCTTTCTATACTGATAATGTCTTTCTCTCAGATTAAAGAATCTGATTTCAGACAAAAGTCTGAAAACTCTCATGGCTAAAGAAAGCACTGATGCAACCCTGTAGAGATCTAACTTGAGGCTATGCAAATTAATTCGTAAATTTTACATGCGCATAAAACATTTATGTAAATTTGTTCGAGACAGAAAGTTCAGTCACTTTGGTCTGTTTATCTCCCTGGAGAGATCAGTGTACTTTTATCTAGAGTCACATATACAAAGTACACAATAAATACACTGAAATGAAAACGAAAATATTATCTTTTGAAATTGCAAAATAATTAGAGTCAAGCAATACTATTTCAATACATTATATCAAGATATCTTCCTTAAAATGACCTTTGCACTTCTCCGGTAGGTAGTATTTTATCACAGCCAAAGATAGCAATACAGTTAATTTGGAAAGAACAGGACTATTTTTATTCTCCCACATTTATTCTAGAATGACTTTAACATAAATTGAATTCTCAATGTTTGGCTCAGGTTTTTTTTGGGTAGTTGTATTTTTGCAAATTGAATGAAGACACTTTCACTTTCTTGAAAAATGCCTCCAACAGGCCTATTACATGTACATTTATCTTGCATACATCTCTCGTAAGCTGATATATGTCGGTGTATAAAAATGGCACCTGCCCAAGACAGTGAGCACTATTTGAAAGTTTTAATTCCATTTAAAGATAGAGAAGACCGTTTGTAATTTGTGCCTTTTTTCCCTGTTTGAATCAACAAAAGTGCTCAGAACATTAAGAGGGATGCTTAATATCTAACCTGACGCAGTTAAAGCTCTTTGAATGCTGTATGTATTTCGAGAAAACAGAACAAACATTAACCACAATATTTTGGATCTCTATTTCAATTCCAAAGTTGCTGAGTCATATTTTGAATTGCGCCCTCTCGTGACACAATCCCCAAATCAGAATAGCAAACAACTACAACTTAAAATGCATGGGGGCGAATTTCAAGAAATTTTGAAACATGTGTCAGTTGACATATCTTTGGAAATGTCCTTCTTTTAATGTTTCTTCAAAATGACAGAATGCTAGAAGGAATCATTTCACAGGGAATTCAGAGTTATTACTACATGTGTGTATCTTTAAACCAAGTACGTGTAAGCTTTGTTTTACAATAATTTAGTTTGGTTACTTTTTAGATAGGTGCAAATGGTCTACATGTACATGTACTCTACCTTTAGTTTTTTTTCCGGACTCAAAAGGACTTAAAAAAAAAAGAAAGCTGCATACCTTCTTTTGCGTTTGCATCCAGTATCTTGACTGTGCCAAAGTCAGTGATCTGTATGTGCATATCCTCGTTCAACAGGATGTTTTCCGGTTTCAAATCCCTGGGTGATCAACAAAATAAAACAAAGATAAACATGAGAGAACGGATTGTTATTCTGTTCTGTTTGATTTCAAAACAGTTATGGTGCCAGTACAATATTTGTGCAGTGTATTGTGCATGTACTTTACATCATGTAAATGTATACGTACTGTACACGTCAAGTCTACATGTGCATAAACACCATCAATTGTGGACCCCTATTGTCCCTGTTTTGTTCATACTTTAACATTTTACATGTTTTAGGAAGACCTCCCATGTTTCATACACGATCTTCAACCGTGAACCTTCGGTCAACCGTGAACCTTCGGTCAATCGTGGACCACTGGACCCTATTGTCTTCTATCATTCAATGACCACAATTTGAATGTGTTTACATGTACATGATCAGCCCCCCCCCTTATGTGACCAGCCCCACAAAAAAGGATATTAAGTCACCCTGTGCTGTATCGTAACGTTGTGATGGTGAAAATTTCATTAAATTGTGATCTTCATTTTGTGCCATAAAAGACATCAGTAATACCTAAAGTTTCAGGATTTGTTTTCAAAATTTCCACAAATGGCATTCAATACCCTTCCTTTATCATTATCCGAGAAACTTGACAAAGTAAGTAGTGATGTTGGTTATGGTTTAAGTTTCTGACCAGCAGTCGGGTACCCGGTTCTTGGTTCTTGGTTGGTTTATCTCCTAAACACTCTGCGTGGGAGTAGACCAGAAACACCGGGGCAAACCCCTTCTCTTAGCGATAAGTGTCACTGGGTTCTTTTACGTGCAGCGGATTACAGTGTAATCGGATGCACGTAAAAGAACCCAGTGACACTTATTGCTCATTACACAACACACAGGACCTACGGCTCTACGTCCCATCCGAAGGACGAAGCAATAATGGTTAAGTGCCTTGCTCAAGGGCACAAGTGTCCACCCGGCGGGCTCGAACCCATGCACACTCCTATACTGTGTACTATACCTGTGAATGATGCCCATATTGTGGAGATATTCCAGCGCTAGTACAACCTCAGCGGCATAGAATCTGGTTGCGTTCTCATCAAAGGAGCCCAGTTTCTGTATGTAGGGTAGCAGCTCGCCCCGTTGCGCTAGACTCAGACCGAAATCTGACAGTGGCAGGGTCAAGGGTCATATTCAAGACTGATGTTAGACTGGATATACCTGTCCTCATTAACAGAAATGAGGACAGACAATTTATGTACAGGATAGGCAATCTTTTCAGCGCCATATACATGTATGTCTCCCATAATTATGCACATTATTTCTAAAGCCCTGTTCCTACTTGGTGCGAAAGCGGAAGCGAACGTGAATTTGTGACGTTGCAGCAAGTTTTCGCGCTGCGAATTCGTAAAAGTTGAACATTTGTCAACTCGGGCGATATTTCGCAGCGAATGCTTCGTGACGTCAAATTCGCTTCGCATTCGCGTGAAGTATGAACAGGGCTTAATGGTTCTTTTGAATTACAAACCATGTGGTTGTACATTGTATCCAAACTCGTACTTGTATTGTGAATAAATGTGTTTCACCCTAATCCCCTTGAGTGATTTACTAGGAACATTCCTCACTCTTGCAAAATCCAACACCATATGGTAAACTCTACACCCAAACCGTTGGACTCTGATTATGGTGGTACATGTACATGTATGCCTGACCCCATGTAAAGCATAATCAGTTTACTCTTGCAGAACTCACTCCAACAGAATCAAACAAAAACTTGCAGTTGGAGTTTGAAGGGTTGGGGCTGGTTAGGGTTAATCAATCATTTCTTCATTCACTTACACTTGCTAAAAAATCACAATAGCGTAAGGCATTAATTTACTTCTGTAAACACATTTGCAATAACACACACACTGAAATTTGTATCCTTGTGAAGACACTTCTTTGTTCTCATGTACTAAAGTTTTTTGAGTTTGAAAGTACAGTTTCAAAATGCTCTTATTTTAACCAGAATTAATTTCCTTGGCTGAAATTAGGACTTAATATCCCTTTTCAAAAACTCTTGCCATTTGCAACCGATCAACATACCTTGGAAATTCCTAGTTTTTGAGTAAAATCCATATATCTATTTCGTGAAAACCTTGTGGAGACCTATTCATCTATAGAAATTGCCCTGTGGAGACGTTTACAATCTTTTGTTCCCTATTGTGTGCATGTCTCCAGAAGGCACAGTGTATCAGATCATAATATCAGTAAAGTGTTTATGAAGGTACCTGTACATGTATAATTGGCTTGGACATACATGTACATGTATTCTTCGAAAACACTAACAAAATTTAGTTTCACATGAATATTTGTTTAGATAAGACCACAGATTTGTCCAGGCTGGCTTTTCCTGGGACAAACTTTACATGACCTCTATATAAAAAGTCTGTACATGTCATAAACAAATGACACAACAACAAGCCCGGGGCTGCACACACATAAAACAGCTGTCAATGGAATCAATGTACAAGGGCATAATATGTGTTCACAAAAATAAAAAAAAATAAGGCCAGGTTGGTCTGATGACCTCGAATGACCTTTCCTGCTCACAACGTCTGGCCACAAGGGAACATTTATAAACAACCCAGAATTTATTGAACCACCAATCCCAAATACCCCCTGGGGTTGTGCTGGAAAAACTAACCCATGTCTGGGGCATTTTTAACCTATTTTTGTTCTATTTTATGCCCTTGTTTGTTTCTGCGTTAGACACTCCCTTAAGATTTACGGTCCGAGCGGTTGGCAACATATGCTGGTCATATTTCACGGCCAGCCGGGATGTGTTTGGGGCTGTAGTGGCTGGGTGCGCATACACAAACCCCATGTGGGTTTGGGGAAGTACATGTACATGTAAATAATGTAATTCTAGGAATGTGATGCCACATTCTTGACCCAGATATCTGCAATAACATCCTGGCTGCAGTTCACCGTGGTTCATGTGACGCTTTGTGCAAGAACATGCATACATGCACATGATGTTGCCGGGCTGACGAATCATCATCATGTGTGAATTGTGCAGTACACATTGAGTGTAAGTGTAGTGTACATTACATGTACATGTAGGTGCACTCCCTGAAATATGTACAAAAGGTACATGTGTAAGTTAAATTGGACATGTACAGACTACATACATACATGTACATATACACGTACTGATATGCCTGTCAATCCTGTGTTTTGTTTCTCAACCTAATCAAGCCAATAAAACCACTTTGGTTTTCTTTAAAAGAAAAAAGAAAAAGAAAAAAAAAGGCCTTTTTAAATTTTCCAATTTATCAAGCAAGATTTTCAAGTTTGAAATTTTTCCTCAAGTTCAGTGCTACAAGACTGCCAACCGACAGACTTGCAACAGGCTAGTCTCCAAAAACATAAGAAATTCAAAAGTTTTGGGAGGCATACTAGTCGCGTGTTTTTTTTTTTTTTATAATTTAAGGCATTTGAGAAATAGGTCGATATCCTTTCACTCAACACAATATTGAAATTAAAAAAAAATCTTGTTATTCCCTTTTTGTTTACTTGAAAGGGAAGTGCCCAGGACAGAAATGTAAACTTTTTGCGGTTATAGGTGCATGTACCGGAACATGCATACAGCGTTCCATTTTATGATGTACATGTAGTTCAACTAAAGCAATGCAGGTGTGCACATAACACACCTGGTCCACTGTCAATGGGTTGGAAGGTTATTTCCTAGAGCAAGGAGCGTCCGGTTTTATATTTCTCATCAACACCTGTGTCCCAGTTTTGATTGAACCCCCCCCCCCTCCAACCTAACTGGAATTCTAGACTCCATACCTGACCTTACACATGTTTTGAGGACTTGCAATGCCCTTCAGAAATTTGACCTCTGAGTAAGATGAATACATGCACTACTGAGTAAAATGTGAAGGGTACAATTTCATGCTTCTTTGTATCATAAGCGAAACAAAAATTCCCTTTTATTTCTGTGCAAACCATTTGTGGTTTCGGATCGAGTTAGTGGTTTTATAGGGTAAGCCTTGAAGTTCAGCTTGTGACCGCACATGACCTCCATGCGCAAACAAGAGAGGGCGCTGTTTTGACCACCTTCAAGAACCCTGCGTACAGGACACACCAGGGGTACGTACATGTATGGCGTGAAGTACGCATGACTTGATTTTAAATGTGTACAAAGTCATAGCATCATCGCGTGATACGCATCAGGTGTCATCGCCAAATGCGTTCGAATGTCCCTCCCTGTGATCTAGCGCCCTCAACTCTTCGTTTATTACCGTTGAGGGGGTAGTTGTACATGGAGCCCATATGCAGTCGCAGGATTCGGTTCTTGCTGGGTAATAGCGCAGAATTTCGAAACAAACTCTGCATGGTGATTGTAAGTACGGAATTTCTGGTTAGCAGAGCCAGAAAATTGGGGCCCAGTTCTGTTAATATTTGTAAGAAATCTCAAAACGAAAATGATCTTGAATGTGAAAAGGATACAAAGTTTATCCTTGTCCTGAAAGGTGAAGTACAACTTGACGAAGAACGGGTGGTCCAGCTTGCTCAAGACCTCCCTCTCGCGCATCACGTATTTCTCTTTCTTCTCTCGGAATATATGCCGCTTCACTAAGACTTTGACTGAAGAAATAAAAGAGGGAGAAAAAAAGGTCACATATATTGAAAACTGTAAATTTTGGAAGTTACAAATACAATGTATGTCTTTTTTCTACATCGTGCAAATTTATGGAAATGATTTCATGAGAGTTGCTTTTATTTCAAATTCAAGAACATCTCTTTCTTTTCCGAGAGTTTATTCTGCCTCACAAAGCCTTTATTAACCCTAACCTTCCCAAATCCTCCTACATCCTGTTTGCAAAATGGAGGATTTTGCAGGATTGAGGCAATATGGCAAAATGGCTGATTTCGGAGGATGAACTGTGTCAAGGTCTTAGGCCGGACCTTGTGTTGTTTAGGCTCAGTCGTGCATAAATTTAGGCCTAGATTATACTGGAAATCCTCAGCACTGCTCCAGGACGTCACTGGCTCTGCCTCAACATATTGACAGTGATTGTCGGAGGATTTTGCAGGATTGAGGCAGTGGTCACGATACAAGACCACACAAACTGATGTATTTGGCATTTACTGTATCAATCTCTTTACTTATCATGTAGATTCTGCAAGAAAATCAGTGGCAAACTGCCCAAACACTGACGTGAAGACCGAAAACATTCACTTACTTGCATATTTGTTGCCGGTGGCAATTTCCGTGGCAAGAACAACCTGCAAAAAGGAAAGAAGACAAAGCGAATAAACCACCATGATTGGGAACCTTTCTGGGATGCCACGAACAATTAGTGAAGTATGCACTTTGGTGCTCGACCCACTAATGGTCGGCGGACGAAACAGACAAGAAAAAGAAAAAGAAAGGAGACAAAACTCTCAGATTTACTTCGTCAGTGCTCGATCACTGTTTTATCAGCCTACGATTGCGGTGTGCTCGGCCAAAGTGCAATGCCTTACGGGTAGGACTCTCTGTGGGAATTTACAGACAATTATGCTTAGACATTTCATTCCGGGAAGAGTATCCGACGATCTTCTTATTTTTGTTTTTTTGGAATTCCGTTGTTGATGCGCAAGGTGGCAAGGATCTGTGACAAGATTCTTCCGGGCTCTTGAATTACAAGAGCTTGTCAGATACTTGAGACTATTCTTTAGAAAAAAAGTAAGGAGACACTTTATTCCTGTTTTTTTTAATATTCAACAAGTCAGCAAAAGCACACTCAAAACCATTTATCATGTTTACGATGTACATTTTCAGCGGAGCTATGAAGCTATCAATAGAACCGTACACGGCTTTTCAAAGAAAATCAGGTATTTTAAAGATTTTCGATTGCCACCGGGGGTTTGGAGGGATTTAGCAAGATTGACGAAGGTAGAGCCCAGCCATTATGAATTTCAAAGTTTTCTGCAAATAACAAGGATTTTGGGGGAAAGTCGTCATTTTTTTTTTTTTCAATCCTAAATCCCTGAGGTTTTTGCAACCTAATTGGTAGTTTGCAAAACCGCAGGGACTTAGGATTGAAAAAAAAAAATGACGACTAAAACAGTCCCATCAATAATACATGTTTTTACAAGTATAAACCTGTTTTCCCCTTGTTAATGCAATGTTATTGCTCCCGGTAAGGTTGAACTCTAGTTTTCATCGAAATGAACTGTGAACATGCACATGTGTACATGAAAACATACATGTACATGTACATGTACATGTACATGTACATGTATGTATGTACACATGTGCATGTTCACAGTTCAACAATTTTATTTTTGAAAATAAAAAGTAATGGTAATGTAACTTGGCACATCTAAAGCACACCCAACCCTATAAATAAAATTGTCTGCATAGCAAGCATTGTGCAATCAGCTTGTTTACTTCACAGCAGAGTAATTCCATACTGGAGTGTTATCATAATATTACTTTTCAATTATTTATCTCTATTCAGTGGAAGGTTGCCAAGGCCAACGAGACAGCTGGCAGACAAGCATGTACATGTACATGTACAAGTACAAAACATGTATCATGTACATGAACATGTACGTGTATCGTTCATGTGCATTGCCATGTACATGTACATGTACATGTAACCGTACCAAAGTACATTTTGAATATTGTACACTGTACATGAATGGATTATTTAAAGAGGTTGTGGAATGCTGAAAGTCGTTTTGTTTTTCATATTTTTTATTGTAGAGTAGACCCACATATATCATAATGACAAAGTCCCATTCTTTTGTAATGTGCCTTTATATATTTATGAAAGTGAAATTCATCGAGTAATTAGTTGGTCGGCGAGCGCATAATTGAAATCAACAGTCTTCGTTCTTCGAGAAAAATCGTGACGTACCGGTAATAAACAGGACTCGTTTATACAGTACTACGCTGCATTGGGAGGCCTGTTTATTTCGTCACGATTTACTATGTTTTGTTTGCTGCCCCCAACGACGACTTTTACACAAATTGCACGTTCGGGTCGAAACAGGACCTGAAAAACAGCTCTCAAAAGTACCCTTTGTACTCATTTCATGACAGACACAATAGTCGTTTTTATTTCATCACACCTTAGGCTACATATATCTGAAAAAATGACGGAAATGTCTTCGAGCATTCCACAACCTCTTTAAACCTGTTATCATGTACTCTATTGCATCCGTAAGAAATACTAGTGTATCAGACTATCAAAAAATTATATCTTCACTTTTAATGCCACTAACAGCATTCATGGCTGTTGTTGCCTGTTGATATTTTTTTTAATGTTTAATACAAGAATAATAATTTTTGTTACGGGTAGTACCCCTTACTATTACGTACAACTGAACTGATACTGGAGCTCCATAAATCGATCTAGTGTAGGGGAGGGGGTATTTTGATCCCCCCCTTCCCCGATCCGCGCCTGAGTGTACCCATACGCCCATTACATGTATAAAGTCCTCATTTGATTTGATGCCACGGTATATGTACACTGTGTACATTTTAGACTGCACCAATAACAATATCAAGCAACATCCAAAACATTGGGGGCAGCATCCCGTATAATGTCCACGCAATTCTCCTGCGTAAAACAAAGAAAGTGAAGTTCCATCCTCCGTGCACCCGTATTTGTAGCTTTTCAGATTGTTCAAGGGACTCGCAAAACACATGTACATCATATCCATATTGTTTTTTTGTTTTTCTGGTCCCTGACTGTTCAATGATGCCTAATTGATCGCCCGCGGCCGGGTATTCCACTCAGATGCCCAGTCAACAAGCCGGTTATCAAAAAGAGATAACTGTGATCTAAATTATCAGCGATGTACACATGTAGGTATGCAATTTATTTTTTGTTGGTAACAGGGAAACCTTTGTCACGTACAGATTACAATTAATGACAGAAACTTGTTTTGCCGCACAAATTTCCAAGACTGTGGAGTGACAGCTGAAAATTCAAGAGCGAAGTAACCAATATAAAAAAAATGGAAAGCCCTATGAAAAATATTTTTAACTCCCCCCACCCACCACACTAAATACAGATAAATTGTACATACCGTACATGTTTTATACCGGTACATGCTACATATTGTATGAGAATTGTAATTGATCACTGCTATATTAATTGCAAGACTGAGAAATGCTGTGATGAGATTTGCCAGGAAAAGGCATCGCAACATGCAAATAAAAGTAAGATTTGAAGTGCAATTCTGTGTTTCTGTTTCCTAGTGAAGGCATCTCAGCCTCTTGCTCCCAACATTTCCGATCTTTCTAAGTGCATAGCCGGCGACAGATCACTTGCAAACAATGTCAACATAATTTGTGAAAGTGGAAAACAACAGACAGCTTTCCAACAACTATATGTAGTAGAGAGGCACAAAAGTTGTTGAACAGCATCCACTTTATCGGTGCACAGAATTATCTTGATCAAGGTGCATGGCACAATGTATGCAGAGTTGCTCAAGATGTAACATGTACATGTAACAAATTACGGTCCTCACCTCAGAGTACGAGCCCTCTCCTAGAATCTTGCCGAACTTGAAATCCTGCCGCTGCTTCTTCTTTGGCGCGGCGGCCGGCTGCGGGGACTGGTTCATGTCTTTTTTGGCAAGGGCCGACGTGCCGGCGGACGCTGACGGTCGATTCTGCAAGTACTCGGAGCTCGTGGAGGGCAGGGACGACGAAGTCGGTGCGGAGGAGGGAGAGGACGAAGGTGACGGGGAACCACGCTGGCAACTGGTACCCGCCGAGACAGTCCGGCTGGCCTGTGGCTTGATGCACTGTGCCTGCGAGCGCCCATTGGTCGCCGCCTTGTCACGTGACTGGCTCTCGCTGCTTCTCATTGGTTGTCTGGCCTGCTCCTTAGACTGTAGAAAAAAAAAACAAGCGAGATATTTGCTTACGAAGAACCAACGGCAGCGATAAAAAAACACTCGGAGGATACAATAAAATTAATATTCCCCAGGCAAGCAATCCGAGCAAAAAAATAGCGCAAAACGACAAAAACAAGAAAAAGTTCAAAAACACGTGTGGAAATGTCAATTACACAATTGAGGAGCCCCAATGCCAACCGAGTGCACAAATATTTATTTCTGAGATTCTAAATTTATCGTCGTCTGAAAAATAATAAGCCTTTCAAATTCCACTGAGCAGAGTTGTGAATTACAGATTAAGATGGTATGCTGTGTAGACAGGCGGTAATTGCGTTGATTGCTTTCACCTTGAAAATACGTCTACAACTGGAAACACTTACGGTAATTACAATCTGTGTCATTAAACTGACAGAACATGTCTGTCAATTAATGAATATGCTGCACAAAACATTTACTGTAACTGTAGCCCCACGTTTCTTCGCGTACATGTACTGTACACATGCATGTACATGAATTATCCTGTTTGCCTTTTCAAAATTGCTTCTTTTAAGAATTCACGGAAAAACAAAAATATATTTGTTCACAAGTACCATTACCTGTACCGGTACTTGGAAAAAATTGACAGAGACAGATGGTTCAAAATACAGAGAAGTGGCTCTTCAAGGAATTGTTGTTTATTTCTGCCTTGACATGTACGTACATGTACACACATGTTGTATACCACAGTACAAATACATACCCGGTATTTAATGTCATAAGTATTTGTTTTTCTTCAATTTTTTTGAGAATGGCAGAAACCTGTATTTTCAGGAAGAATACGCCACATTTTAACTGACTGTAAGTTAACCCCAATCACCCATTGAATCTGTTTGTTTTGTGCAGATCCGGATCGCAATCGGTGATCCGACGCGTGGATAGCTGCTCCAGATCACGTTTTAACGCGTCCTGCTCGCGAGGTGGGTTCGCAAGACGTCGCGAACCGCGACTGGGTCACGAAGAAAAAAGGACATTTTTTAAAAGTATATTTGAAGCATTTATGAGCTTGTGTGACAATATTCTTCAAAATTCTTTTAGAGTGTAAATTTGCGATTACAAAAAAAATACGATTGATCTACTTTTTCTAGAAATTATAGACATATTATCATAAAAAAATAGCCCTTCTGCCAACAAAATCTGAAGCAGATGACATTCGCGTGCGCCCTGAAGGATTTGACGCGTGAGAGTGGTCCTGTTGTTTTCGCACGGCGCTGGATCACATGATCTCGTTCAGGATCTGGAACGAAACAAACAGGCCCTTGGCCTCAATGGTTTCCAGTTGTACTCATACTCGGCCAAATGTTTTCCAGTGCTTCGTGCATGAATTTAATAAGCGGGGGAGTTGTTTACATACATTGAGCTAATTATTAACAACCTGTTCTCCTCGCACAAACTGATGAAAAACTTCCTTTTATTTTGCTCCCCACAAAAGGGGAAGGATCCACTAAATCATCTACTAATTGAGACAGAGACTCAAAAAAAATAATAAAATAATAACCCGCACATTGTTGTTTTTTCCATTCTTTTGTCTCAGGTGACTAGCCAGACTTATGCGGGGAAAGAATTCATTAGTGCCGGAGAAAAACAATACGTGGAAGTCATCTATCAGGGCTTGATTAAAAACAGGACAACCGAAAAAAACAAAAGTTTCTTTTTTATATTATAAGTTAATTGGATGTTTGTACGGAATGTGTTTCATTTGATCTTCCACATGCATGCATCAAGAAAGTTTAAATTCACAAATTTTCAATTCTACAAATGTATAACACGAAACCATTTTCAATAGTAATGCCAAGTCATTTCGAATCAATTTGGGACCGTGCACAAACAGTAGATCATGACACTTTTTAACGACGCTTACGAGCTCAAAGCTCATGTTGAAGTTCTGGCAGGAGTTTCTATTCGCGGTCGGTCGGTCGGTCTGTCGGTCCCCGGAAAATTTCTCAAAAACAAGCTCTCTAAGTTTCCAATAAAGTGTAACTACCAAATTTTAAATTTCAAAAAAAAAAGGCAAACAGAAAAGTAATTACTGTATGTAACAATTGTAAAGTTTAAATGAAAATTGTGTAAATGGAGGCAAAATATGTGCAGTAATGTTATAGTCACGTGGTACACGTGTATGTAACGGTAGCACGCTATACATACATGTAGCGTATACAGCGCTATACATGTACATCTATATTTTATGGGAAACCTAGGAGGCTTACAATGTACATTGGTACATTTTTGGGGACAGACTGGTGCAGCGTGATTTTCCCGTGGGACTGTGGCCCAGGCTTGTACGCACAATCTCCTGTCAGCGTTACGCAAGACTTTCATGCAAGAAGGCCAGAGCTTATTGTGCACGCGCACTTGTTTCTTTCTCTCACGATGGTCCACAGGCTACGCAAGTTTATAACCCTGACAGCAGGTTTTCTGTACAGTGATTAACTCTTCAACGATGCTTCAACTTGCTTGCAAAAACAGCCCCTTTCCTGAAAACAGGCAGCTTCGAACGAACGGAACGAATGAACGCATATAATAGTCCCTCTGGGGTTGTCAAGAACTGACAATGTTCTATTCCCTCTTAGGAATTCATCACTTCGGGGCCACTTCAGGATAGCGTTGGCAAAAAAATATCCTTGAATTGATTGAGGGGAAAATCCATCACTCACTGCGAGAAAAAGTGCCTCCGATAAAACATGTGAACGAACATGATGGAGGGCTGTGAAAAACACCTCATCGTGGTTACTGGAGATGGAGGAGGTTTTTTTTTCTTCTTCTTCTTCTTCATCTCATTGTGTTTTTCTCACCAGGTGTATTTGGAATCAAGGAAATAGGTCGTTAGCTATTTTGCTTGGGCTTAATTGAGACAAATTTGTTACTTCTCTATAATCTGATCTTGTTTTTCAGTCGGTGGTCAGTCTGTGGCTGGTACCAAGTGGCACTGGCCTTGGACTGGGGGAAAGGGGGCAAGGGTGCTGCCCCATATGGCAAAACAAATTTGGGGCACAATAGGACAAACAACTTAAATCATTACAGTCTCAACACATGTGAAAAACAGCAGTGGCTGTAATAATGCACATGTACTGTGCGTGTACAGGTACATTTGTATACATGTACATGTACTAGCACGTTTGTTTATGGTGTAAATCGAGGATTTTCTTTTGTTCCTCTTCCCTTTTCCTTTGTTTGTACTTAAACTTTTTCGCAACAGCTCTCATTGGTTTTGTACACATTTTCTTATCGAGGTTGTCCTCTATTTGGTTCCTGTCCTCGATTCAACGATGATGTTGCATGTGTACGTGTGTGTCCTCGATTTACACCAACGCATTGTAACGTACCGGTATGTGTTCAGTACACACATGTACCTGTCTGTAAGCTGTATGATGCACGTGCACTGAGTGCAGAAATATTACTTAAATCAGCTACCGGCATGCCTAAATTGAGCTCTACCGGTACCTTTTAAATACATTTAACTGGCTTTTTATTATTTTTTCCACGGTTCTGCAGTGACTTATTGTACATGTACATGAATATTCATTGTTGTTGACTTGAATCGCTGACTCATGTACTTGATTCTGACGAGTTGATATTTTTTGACTTGAGACTTGACTTGGAAAAAAAAAATGACTTGCAATTTTTGTTGATCTGAACAAATTTGACTTGCTGACATTAGCACTTTTCCTAAACACTAACTTGCCATGCTTGCGGGTATAAAATGCAAATTAAAAGGTGTTTGAGATAGCAAATTTGGACAAACAACTATTAATTAATGACACAGGCCCTGGGTGCCATATGCAATGCTAATTGCACTGCAAAATGTTACATTCAAATTGTTATTCACACATGATCATTATGTCAGTGTCCAATGTTGCGCAAAAGGCTGTTTTGACGAAATCACAAACAGGCTCAGTCACAAACACAACGAATGCAAAACCTGTACATTAAATTTACAATTGCCTGAACTGATGTTGCGACATTTTTATTGGGTAAACAAGGTGGGCTCGGCTCAGAAACCTGCCAATTACTTTTGTTTACCCGGACACGCTACCTGCAGTCATCCTGCCGAACTGGCACGTACCGTAATATTACGCCACGCCGTACACAACGTGGCCTGATGTGCAGTTAACCAGCCTGACAATTTAATCACTTCGTTTTTTACCCTGACAGATTGGACCGCAATTAGATTTCGTTCTTGTTGTGACGCCCCCGTTTATTCTTCCAGCTAAAGACGAAAATCGGCTGCAATTATTGAATCTACAGTATGATCCTGAAGAGACAAGCATGTACTGTCATGTAAACAACCAGAAAGTCCTTTCAAATTCACGCGAGGCCAAAAAAATCCAATAACGATTATAGATTTGCTCCGTGATCAATGGAGGTTAAGAAATCAGAAAGCATGCCGGTATTAATAATCTTGATACAAAAAATGACGTGATAAAAAATAATGAAAATCTGGAGTATGTAATCTGTGACAACCCCTTTAATTCTAGGGGGGGGGGGACACGACTCTGTTCAATCTACTTAACATGTAATTTGTTACTAAAAATGAAAGCTTTTTAAATTACAAGCTTTTTTCAACATCTCCAACTACCAGTACCATGTACATGTAGTGAAAACAACCCAATACACACGTAGAAAATAAAATGTCCTTGAATTCATCTGTTTACAAAATTTGCTGCTCCACAGCTGAAGATATTATGGGCATGTAGTTGACGCAAGGCTCCCTGTGTTTAACTAGTCTGGGGAATTCCAGTTTAAATCTTCAAATCTAATAAAAAAAAAAACGGGTACTAGACATTGCAGAAATTTAATACAGTTACACGTACACACAGAGATGTTTGTACAATAACAATGTACATTTGCAATTACTTTTCCCAACACATGTTACCAATAAATTGTATTTCAAGGTTAAACATCTGTTGAAAGAAAATTACACCATTGAACCAACAAACAAAACTAGTGCATGCCTTCCATAAAGAATCACAACTATTAACTAACATGAAGGGCAGAAATGTATCACAAAAAACATTATGAAGGGTACTGAAATATTTTTCAAACAAATGTTGTAAACAAAAGAATGTTAGAATGCCATACTGTACATAACTGTGTGTACATACACACATACCGGTACATGTACTGTCATGACTGTGAAGCGAAGGGAAAAAATGGACATGTTTTGTAAAATTTTACATGGTTCATGAAAATAAATCTTGGCCAGATTCAGTTCATGGTGATTTAAATTATTAAGTTTATGACTAAGTACATGTATGTATCAATTAAAATTATTTGCTAGTTTCTAAAAAAATTGGAGAAACAATTCAATAAACTGGCTGCATCCGTAAGAGAATCCAAGCTGAATTTATGGTACAATTATGCACAAAGACAAGCAAACAATCTACCTTCTTTGTTTTACTAGTCCACCTCCTAAACGCCACCGCCAGCATCCTAGCAAACCTCAAGACAGCAAGCCGGCTCTTCTTGTTATCCTTGCCTCTGCCACTCAGTCCCTTGTTGTTTACAGGCCCAAGCTCCGAGTGACCACACAAACAGCTGGCTGAGACCAGCTGGGCACCGGGGCTAAGCAGGGCGCCGGTCGGCTCAGCGGTTCTCCGCAGGCTGTCAGTGGAGCTCATGGAGCCATAAATTACGCCAAAAGAACAAAATTTAACTAGGCCTCTGAATTCTTGCAGGATTTACCCCTCAGAAAAAAAACAAAAAAACAAAGCCGTTGGATTTTCAATTCGAGCAACTTTCAAAATCAAGTCCAGTTGATCAGTCAATATTACACCGAGCATGTACGGTACACCATCTCCAGCAGACGTTGAAACAGCGGGTTATGAAGAGGATGTCAGCGGCTTGTTTACTGCAAATCCTGCTGCAATCTCGCCGGGAAGGATCCATTATTCCGGAGGGGGAGGGGCAGCGTGACATGCGGCAAAGACTCACGTGGGTGACTGTTTTCACAACAGTTTTTGTTACTGGAATCAATGGAAAATCTGCTGGGACTAGACCTACATGTATAACTCTAAGGGGTGCACATCCATGGTGCAAAAAACAAAAGGGTCCACACATGTAGACACACATTTGGAAATGGCTGTACATGCAACGGTCCTAGTATAGTGATAACGAATAATGGACAGTGTTCACTGCATAATCTCCCTATGACCACTTTCATAACAGTAGCTTTTCTTACAAAGGGCAAGGTTGCTTCATATTGCAAGATGTCTTACATATTGTATGCAATTAAAAATATGGTTTTGCGCAGTGCATGCTTAGATAACGGGTATCGGTTTAGAATGGAAATCGAGCTTGGGGTCAACATTTTTCGGGTTAAGTTTTAATTTTTCCACGATGTACAAAAATGTATGACTTTCATAACATTTGCACAACTGGACAAAAGAAGTATTTCTCAACTTTGTCTTTACATGAAGTTTTTTATTTTTTATTTAAATAGATCCCTAACCACGGTCTGTGTAAACAGTGTCCCTTGTTTGAAATATTAATTTGTGTGGGAAAACAATTTGCCAATGATGCCAGGTGATATATGCAAGTTACATGTACCATACGGTACAAACATGAATGAGGCCATTTCAGAACATCGATCATGGTTACAATAACCTTTTAAAAGGTTAACAGTAATAAAGCCTTATAATGTAGTTTTCCTTAGTTGTCAGGCCTTCTGGCAAAATAAGATGGAACTGGGCATAGGCAAAAAAGCAAATGGGGGAACGTTTTTTCTTCTGATTTTTCGATTGATCGATATTTGTAATCTTTGATAGGGCCTACATTGTACATGTCTATTACACATATTTTACAAAATAGTGTAAAAAAAAAACGTGGATAAAGGTGATTTTGTTTCAGAAAAACACTGGGCATCTTTCATTTTTCACAAATTACAAATCTCAAACTTTGAAAGCCTATTTCTCAGTATTTTTTACTTGTGTGACGTGTCGACAACCATGATCTTTTAGCATATCAACAACTTGTCAAAACAGTATTGTAAGGTGAATTTCACTTTCTTTCCTATACCACAAAGACTCATTTTGACCTCTGCCCAGTTCTGTCGCATTTTGCCAGAAGTCGCCTGTTATTTGTGACGAACTGTAATAAAATGTCAGTACATGTATACATGTATTTTACACTACCCGTATGCACACACTTAGTGATAAATGAATTAATTAAAGCTGTCACTGTGTTAGAATTTAACAAACGAGAGTGCATACATTGTACATAGCCAACACTGTTGTAATTTTTTAATATTCAATTACAATATTCCACAAATTGCAAACTGTACAATGAAATTGTGTATCAATTGAAATGTGTGAGAATGTAATACAATCATTTGGGAGTCTTGTGAAGTGTTGCAAAACACACTTGTTTTTTTTACCGTCTCCTGCATTTGACCAGTGAGTCAGCGCCACTTAACCGATCCCAGGAAAACCCACAACTCAGTCGAGTCATCGCAACAGGCAGTTCAGGAACTACCAAAATGTACAACGTCTCAAATTTTTGGTAAACATACACCATGTACGTGTACTGGTACGTGCAACGTACATGTACATGTAAGGTACACGTACACTGTAATTACCGTACATATACAAATGTACATAAACCATACTAGGCTAGTAGCTAATAAAATTTAATAATAAAATTTACTAAGACATGAGATAATTCTTCTAAAAAAAAATTAAACCTTAAAAAAAATGTAACATTTATATATATAAAAATTAACGTGTGTAAGTGTATGATTATAAATTGTAAATAAGATGCGTTTACCTAAATGTAACAAAAAAAATAACACTCTCTTTATATGGCTAATTAGGAGGGACGAGCAACAAATTGTACGTTAAACAATTTACCAAAACAAACCCCCAAAATATGTAAATCTCCATTGACGTGTTTTCAAAATTCCAAATAACAACCATCCCCAAAAATAGGCTAAGCAATAATTACTACCCTGAGCCAACAACAATGAATGAGAAGTCATCCACGAAGAAGTAAACAACTGCCGGTGGGCCAGCCTCTCCTGAATGTCGCAATATGCCCCGATGATAAGCGTGAAAAACAAATCTTGTTGACGAAAAAACCCAGGCCACCTGAAAACAACAAAAATTCCTCCGACATGGAGAAGGGCTAGGTAACCCAGTACTACGGACGAGACGTCAACAACAGCAGCCCAGCGACACTAGAAGCCTGACGCAGCAGATGCTGTTACACTGGAAACGTGGTACATAACAAAGGTCATCTACATCTAAGAATGAAGCTGTGTCGCACAGGACACTTTGTCGAACGTCATACGATAGCCTCGGGTAAAAAAGAGAGAAAAAAATTGACCCTTTTTTAAAAAGAAGGACACAGGATATGAATCCTAAGTGTATTTTTTATGACAGCGTGTGTGCTGCTTTTGTGTCCAATTTTAACTCACCGAACAATTCAGTTTTGATTTACAATATATGAACCCGAACAAAGTCGTACATGATGCATACGTGTGCATTCATGTATATTCCCATGAGAAATGTGTTTATATGTACGGCACAGACATATTCACACAACAGTACAAATTTATTTTTGGCAGGCAGGACTGATACGCGACACTATAAGTAGGGATTACGAGAATTAAAATGTCGCCCACTCAAACTTGGGTGTATTTTATAATCACGCAGACAATAAATATGTAACTTTAATAGCCTGGTAAATCACACGATGTGAATACCAACATGTAGGTCAGGCCAAAGAAAAAGTTGTTTTTGTATAATAACCTACAAGTTTTTTTTATTCCAAATTTATCACTTAACATTTGGCACATTTATTGAGAACACCTCGAAAGATTATTTGACATTCCCCCTTTTTTGAAATAATGTGTAAGCTGAAAACAAAATTACAATATGATGGACTGCGGCAATCACACTTAGACCATGGGGAAAAAAGGTTAAAAGGCACTTTGTGGGTACGGGATTTGCTTTGTTTTACAACAGTATGGTTTTGAGAGGAAAAACAGAGAACTAAAGTAATTTCAAATAGAAAACTCTTTACAATTTTCAACTTTTCAATGATCCAATATATATTCAATTTTTTTTTAATAGATCTGCAGGAATCTCTGCGGGTTTTTTGTGTTGTTTTGACTGAAACCCTAACCTTCCTCAATCCCCTGAATGTCACAAAAGTGTCGTTTGATTTTGGAGGACGCATTTTGTCGAGTTCACAGGCTGTACCCAGCATTGTTTATGTTCAGTCAATTTACTTGTCCTCGATATCATCCGAACTGCTTCTGAACATAATCGGCAATGCCTCAACCCATTAAAAGTGATTTTTGGAGGACTTTGAAGGATTAAGACAATGGTCACCCCTCCACTGAACAATTCAAGAAATAATGGATGGTTTTGGAGGATTGAGGCTGAATGCAATTTTTACAAGGTGGCAATTTGAGGATTTCGCAGGATTGAGGATGGTTCCTACATGTAGCTAATAAGGCCTTGGGGCTATACATGTAGGGTATACAGATGAATTTAAAAAAAGGTTTACATATATATGTACTTCTGCCTATAAACTAGCGACACAAAAGCATCAATTGCCCCTCTAAACTGTGCCTCAACGCATAACGTCTATCCACAGTGAAGCTGCACAGTACAATCATGGACCTATAGCTCCATGGTACAACTACCAATCAAAACCACTCCCCAAACACTCCCTTCTACAGCCATGACAATTTTCTTCCTTGTTTATTTTCCACTGCCTTAGTAGCATCACACGAGGGCTCCCTTTCCCATCAACAGTTGACCAACATAGTAGGCCTACAAAGTACATGTACATCAGATGTGGTACAGTACATGTACATGTACATGTACATGTACATGGGGTCCGCTCACAAGTCCGACGCCTCATAGGTCCGACGCCTCATTAGTCCGACAAAATCGCATCCCCTAACCAAATAAAGGCCCATAAGTCCGACGCCTCAAAGGTCCAACGCCTCATAAGTCCAACGCCTCATAGGTCCGACGCCTCATACATGTAAGTCCGACGCCTCATAAGTCCGACAACGGAAAATGAGGCGTTTAATTTGTCGGACTTACGAGGCGTCGGACTTATGAGGCATCGGACCTATGAAGCGGAATAAATAAATATTATGCCTCATAAGTCCGACGCCTCATAAGTCCGAAATTTCGGACTTATGAGGCGTCGGACCTATGAGGCGTCAGACTTATGATACGGCCCCATGTACATGTACATGTAGTTATCCTGACCTGTCCTCCAGTTAAGAGTTCACCCAACAAGGCACTGGGAGGCCTTTAGATCTGGTCTAGACTTCCCAAGAATGCCACACATGTAAACAAAACCTACAATATAAATACCGAGGCTAATTTCAGGACACTGCTAAGCACATGACTTTCTGCTTACACAGCCTCCATCTACATTGTATAGTATCAATGTCTATTTCCTGGAGACCTTAAGCAATAAGACAGCAAAAGGCACGCTTAACCCCAGAGGAAAAATTTGCTTAAACTCATCAGTGACGCAAATCTTAGAAATCTCCATGCGCGCGCAACCGTTAGCACTTCCACACCATAAAACAGTGCCACGTGTACATGTAAAGGTTAGCACAATTTTCTGCAATTTAGTACACGAACGAACAACTTTTCTGTTTACTGTGAAATAGGCAGCGCCATAAAATTGGACCCAGCTAACTGAAGAACAGTGCAAGAGAAACCAGATATGACACAGTTTTTCCACATAAATAACAATTGACGATTGATAAAGATAACCATGGGTTGCTTTTCTGTAAACCCAGGAAGGTTTATCATTTGCATTAAGACTAGTCAGAGTACAGGTTTATGAATGAATCATGAATCATTCCAACAGGGTGGGGTAAACAGAGAATAACCGAAGGCAGATGAGGATCACGTAAACAAGACATGACCTGTGTACAAACATGTACATTGTAGAATGTACATGTACAATGTATGTATGTACATTGTACAATGCACATGTACATGTACCGGTCTAGCATGAATTTACGTTTGATGAAATACGGACTCATTGGTGGTATTGCGCATGCTTATGCATAGATAATTAGGAGAGGAACCGGTCACGTGAGAGGGTTTAACCAATAAAAGGGAAAACGATTCCGATTTTCATACGAGTCCGATTTTCATATGACACCGGTATGAACACATGATGTACATGTATGTATGTATGTATTGTACAGTACGACATATTTTGTACACGGCAGTACACGTATATATGTAGTCTACATGTACACATGTAGGGGCAAGACGTTGTTATGGTTTGATATGCGATAACCTGCACAAATCAATGCAAAAAATAGGATGTTACACACGTTGCATGTAGATCCTATACAGCAAACACTGTACATGGTGCCCTGCTATGCTGTATTCTCATAAAATCTTGCATATTTTTTAGGTCATCTTACATACTAGTGGGTGTGGCTACATGTACACCTCCTTGATCATAATCGAACCCTGCTGCAAGTACACGTGTATGCAATAGTTACATGTTTATTCAGAGTCATCAATCCAATGATCAGCTGACTCAGTTTGACCGATCTGATTACTGGCCTGATAATGACACAAACAAAATTGCACAGAAGGCCAGCTTAAAACAGTGCACTGTCCATGGGTATTCAAACCCTACAATGAGTTTGCACAGGAGGAGGACAGTTTTATATGAAATTTGGACCCGCACCAATTCACGTCCCTTTTATGCAGGTTTGTGTCTGCAGTGGTGCAGTCAAATTTCCTAATCAAAATTTTACATCACACTGATTGATTCTTCTACATTGCATACACAACTACATGGAATGGAGAATTGATATTTTCGGATTCTTCGTGACAAAAGAGGGGTAGTATGCCATATCCTACAGCCTCCCCCCACCCCCCTCACACATGTTTAAAAAATAAATATGCATAGCTGAATTGAAGATTACAATGCAATCTTGGAAAAATACTGAAGAACAATTATTTAACGCTCGACTGGTTCACTGCCTCCATAGGTTTGTGCATAATTGTTTGTCATCCGTACCCAGGACGCAATATGAATGTCAAATAGGTCTAATCTGTGGAGAATTCGAAGAGCCACACATTTACATTGTATGTACAAATAATAGAGGATGATTGAAAAACCAATACATGAACATGTATCAGCGACCAGGGTGCCTTCTACATGTACATGTTCACTGTACATGCTGAGTCAACTGGCCTATGTTACAAAACAAGTCCAAAACTTTTATTAAAGGGAACAGGCGATACATTTTCTGAGTACATGTACATGTATAACATTTTTGTGCAACTTTCCACTCTTCTTAAATGAATGAAAAATATTTGACATCCCCTTTGTTAATTTAACTGAAAAGTGCACTCCTTTAAAACATTAACAAAAATTCCATGCTGAGGGCGCTGTTGCCTTGATGTCATTTCAGGAAGACACTGTTCATTTCAGGGGTTTTCTGTTCAAATTGTGAACCCAAAAATTGCTCAACTGGAAAAACTTAAGTATATAAGTCAGTGCTAAAAGGTTTGCTCACTGGCTTACTGCCATGTACCAACACAGCAACGAATCATCTTAATGCAAGATAAGAAAATTTCCATAAAACAGCATTAATCTGCATTGGGCCATGAGAATGAAACTTTTAAATTTGCGTTCGAAAATTGTCCAGATGACATTTTTTTTTCATTATTCATTATTTTAGTGAAAATCAATTTCTTAACTGTCTTCTAAATCGTGGCAGTGGTGGATGCTGCCCACACAGCAGGTCCGATACGACAACAGACCACTATCGGATCCCATTCAATCGTTGAAACTTTCATGGACAGAGCACCATTAAAGATATACATGTATGTTAAAATATAGACGGTACCTTTTAGCAGACACAGTGAGGGAAAATTTGCAAGTTTTGGGAAAAGTTTACATTTATTAAAAATCGTTAAAACTCCCGAAAAACACAACATTTTTTAATCATCCTTTTTATACAACTCCCCAAAAAGTCCTTGATGACTGGTGAACTGGATAAAAATCACCACTTGAAGGAGTTTTGGCAACGCAAAAAGAGAAATTTCCCATGCCGCGATTGGATGCCACGATATAAGGGAGTCGACTATAGGCTACATGTAGCCCCATAAATGTGGGCAACTTACTGAACTACCTCTGTAAATAAAGGCCGCACTTCACCATGTACAAAAACATAAGTAAGATTTGAGGCTTTGTATGGTGGAGATACTAAATAATGAAAGGTTTGCGGAAACACCATTCTCCTGAAGACGGTCAGAGCATAATGACTGGAACGTCGAGTTTATAACTGGTTCTTTTCAGAACCATTCTCTTAGTTGAGAAATTATTCGCACATGGTGTTTCCGCAAACCTTTCTTTATTTAGTACAAAAACATGTCGAACTTTGTCAAATTTTGATTTTCACATTTAGGCTTCTAGTTTGTAGTTTATTTTTGCTTTGGAAGTATACTCACCCTCTTTATAGGCTAATCAGAAAGTGCTGCCTTTTTCAGATGTCTATTTTTTGTGAAATTTCCAGATTCATTTGCACACGCTGACAGTGACACGTTTGCGTATCAAAATTTCAACATGAAATTTCCCGAAAATTAGACATCTGAAAAAGGCAGCATTTTCAGATTAGCCTAGTGTATAAAGACGGTGAGTATGCTTCAAAAAGCAAAAATAAACTGCAAACTAAGCCTAAATGTGAAAATCAAAATTTGACAAAGTTCGACATGTTTTTTTTCATGGTGGAAGTGTGGCCTTTATTTACTGAGATAGGGCCTACTCCAGTAAATTGGCCACATTTATCATGTGTTTATGGGGCTAGCTGGCTAGCCTGGCTAGGGCGCTTGTAAAGTTGTTTGTCATGTTTGTAGGCTACATTATAACTTAAGTTGTACAAATTTAGCTACATGATGTACATGTACGATGATCATGGCTCTATATCTTGTTAAATGCTCTGCACGGTATAATGCAACTTGCAAGCCCTGATGTACAAAAATAATGTCAGTCTGTCAATGTCAATGTGGTGCCATAATTATCATGATTTGCCAATGTCATTGACCAGATGACTGCAGTTCAGTAGTCCTCGGATAAAACATCTCGAAATCACGCTTAAATGCTTAACCTACACAAATTCCCACGCACTTATTAAAACTTTAACGGTTCTACTTACGATCTCTCCATTATGACTCGCCATATTTAGTGAAAAAGTCTCCTTTAGGGACCGGCTTTTTTCTTCGATTCGTCGAAGTAGCACTAGCGGGCAGCCATTTTAGCCGACTGGTTGGTGCCCGCCTTTCAAACATAGATTACAACGTTAAGTAGATTTGAGACCAGCGAAGTTATAATATGCGGCGAATGATGTATTTTATAATTAGGGTCAAATTTGGTGTATATTATTTGAGGAAATAATTATACATTTTTTTCCAGAAAATGTTGCATGAAATCAGCTTGTTTTTTTTAGCTATATGATTCAGGAATATTTACAGTGATTTGTAATCGTTTCTTAGTTGGTCGGTTTGTCTATTATTGTCTATTCCTCCATCTATTTATTTCTTCCTCCATGGTCCAACCATGAAAAAATGCATCCTTTTGACTGTCGGATGTTTTTTTTTGGGGGGGGGGATTGTAGGGCCGGGTGGGGGTTGAGACACTTTTAAAGTATCTTGATACGGAAATCGAAGCTCTTAAAATGTGGTGCCATAATTATCATGATTATTGCCAATGTCAATGACTGCAGTTCAGTAGTCCTCGGATAAAACATCTCGAAATCACGCTTAAAATGCTTAACCTACAAAACTGAGCGGTTTGGGGTGGGCATGGAGTGGGGTGGGGGAAGGGGGGCAGGCGCGGTTCTAGAACCAATATTTTTTTGGGGGCTAGCACGGTGGATCAAGAATTTTTTTCAGGGAGGCGTGCTGAAATGTTGACCGGTTGTTTTTTCCAGACACTTAGGCCTCCGAAAATCAAGGTGGGGGGGGGGGGTCTCATGCCATATTTTCAATGGGGAGCGCCAATAAAATCCTAAAATCATTCACAACTAATGCACCCTTGTCACGGCTATTTCCTCTTTAGGGGGAGACCATTCGCATGTACATCACAATCTTTCTTTTTGCTAATGCAATTTTTTTTTACGGAATTTATTTTTGGGGGGCTAGACAAAATTTTGGGGGGCTACATCCCCCTAGCCCCGTAGAACCGCGCCTGGGGGGGGGGGGTCCTATCCCCTCCCCAAATATCAAATTGCCTCCAGTGCCCCAAAATGTGTGCATTCAAAATGTAACCCCTCTTATCTACATGCCTGGCATGCTTGCAGCGGATTGCCGACGCATGAAGACTTTTGTTTTTACTCGATATGGTTATAATTTATTAACTTTTTAGTCTGCACTAGATCTGCATGCATGCCGGGCCGGCCGGCTAGGGGTGCACTTTTTTTCCTACTTGCTTATTTGTCCATATAATTACCATTATTGTAGTTACTTGTTTATAACGTATATATGTATATACTCTTTTTTTTTTGATGTATTGTTTGTGTACCTGCGAAATAATAAATGATTATGAAATGAAATGAAATCTCTTTTGAGGCAGAAATGCAACTCCCGATCTGTGCCACATCAAAATGTAGAGGGCGCCATTTATCATTAACGGTGTGCAATTTTTGGCATAATTTAATTAAGTTTGCCAGGCAACATAACGCGAGAAGATATCGGGTATGAAGCAAGAAATACACTGGTCAGAAAGTGGATGTGAGTCTATTTGTGAGTAATGTTACATTGTCGTTTCAATCATGCTGTGATGACGGGACAGATCAGAGGTTGTCACATTTATGGTATAAGATTGAGCAAATTTACATGTACAGATGTAAGGTTCCCAGTCCCACTAAAAAATCCAAGACCAGTGGTGCGTAGCCCCACTTGGCACTTGTCATGCTTGTGTAGCATCTAGTAGTAGTACTACACGTCTGGTTTCCCAACCTACTGAGGAGTTGGTCCGAAACTGGCACATATGGACTCCAGAAAGATGTCTTAATTTCTCAAAAAAATTGAAGAAAGATTACGTTATCTACTCGGAGGGCAAAAGATGAGAAATCATAGAATACAACCAAAGCCTACAGCAGTACTTCTACTTCTAGAATTAGAAGGCTTCTCTCCGGCTGACGGACATGACGGAGAGAAGCCTTCAAATTCTAGAAGTAATACAGTGGTATGTAAAAAAAAAAATGCCAAAAAAGGGTGCGCCAGTGTTTGGACTAAACTCCTCAGAAGGTTGGAAAACCAGACATGTGGCCTAGTTACTGAGGAGTAATTATCGAGTATAGCCTTCTAATTCTAGAAGTAGTGCTATATAATTAGCAGACTACTTCTAGAATTAGAAGCCTCTGTGAGCCTTCACAGACATGACAGAGCCTTCTTATTCTAGAAATACTGCTATATACTCGACACTCCTCAGTGGTAATACGTGTACGCGCACTTTCCAAAATTATTAAAAATATATACTCACAACTCTCCAAGGTGTTCAACTTCAGGTGACACTTGAGATGCACATTAAAGTTAAAGCTTTAAGGCCTTTTTCATATTTCATTTTCCGTTCCATTTTTTTTTTTGATATATAACCAATGACTTTTGCTTTTGGGAGAAAATTCCATCCAAAGTACAATGTAGCTTGACTCCAGCTCCAAATGCTCATTCAATATAGCTTGAGCTGAGACTATGTTTGCAAGGGGCCCTAAAAAAACGGGACTCTCTGTATATTGTTGATGTACCCTAACGTGGTGCGGCCCCCAACGTGGCGCACTTTGATTTTTCGCCTGTAGCGCCTAGCTAGAGCAAAAGTTTTAACTGAAATTTCACAGAAAGTGAAATTTCATCAAGTTCTAAACACTCCCGTTTATAAATCGCGAGTTTATTTACCCGTTACAAAGTTAGAAGAAAAATTTATTTTGGCGTGATTTTCCGATTTTATTTTCAAGTGCAAAGTGAACCCTTTGAAAATGCCCCGAAAAATAAGAAAATAATTTTCTGACAAACATCTGGCTGGGTATGTAAGTAGAGATAATAATGCTTTATCAGAATTTATCAAGTTTACAGAAATTATACTATTTCGGAATTTTCCAAGATTTAATTCGAATATTGGAATTTTCCAAGATTTAATTCGAATATGTCGAATTCCTGACTAGAGTTTGATGTTCTCGAGCTAGATTAACCCCAGGAGTCCAATGCCCATCAGGAATTCAACACTAGAGCTGGAGAGATTTATAGGCCCAAAATGTGTCTACATGTAATGAATCTTAACAGTGAGAAAAGTAAACATAATTAATATATTCATTGATAAAGTATTGGGCAGAAAAGTGGAGGGGGGGGGGCAAACTGGGAGGAGGGGGCAAGGAACAAACGTGGGGGGGGGGGAAGCAAATTCCCCCCATGCCCTCCATATGAAAGATATTTTAAAAATGGGGGAAAAAATATGTGCCCTAGTATTATCCGCAGCCAGGCCCCCAGCCGGCATTATATATTTTTAATTAGGCCAAGCACATGTTTATTCTTTCATTTACAACAGAATGAAAAAGAAATACTTAAACCAGAGGTCAGACTCTCTGCCATAGTCTTGATAGTCTAAAGTCCAAACCTCACTGACATTAGAATTGACAGAAGGTCACAGTGACTGTTCAGTTGCCAAGTCACCATTCATTGCGTACAACTTCCTGTGTCTGTTCCTGTGTTGGTTTCTATGGGTTTGCCAACACCTACAAGCGTAGGCAAAACTTCCTGTTGTAATAAGGTCGACAGATCAGAGTCAAAAATAGATTTTGAAGTAGTTAAAAGTCCTGCATTTCAGTGTGAAAACTTCAGACTCTATCAGTTGTTGTAAGTCTTGGCAAGTACCAGTACTTTATACACACTATTAAAGTTTGGCATTATTTTATGTTGTTGCACATTTTCAGAACATTTTGGCTGTTGGAAAGACCTGAGTGAGTGCCTTTGCGATGGAAGGATTTTTGGTCAAGGATTCGTTGACCGTGCTGACACAAAACGGAGAGTGTCAAATCCAGCTGTGCCTCGGTGACATCACAAGGCTGAAACGCAAGGACAAAGTAGACGTCATTCTCATATCAGCGTTCCGAGGTAAACAAATTTGTCCCTAAAGTTTTGGTCTGTATTCGTTAAATGTTTTCTGGAACCAAGCCGTCCACTGATGAGTCTTGTGAACAGGAATCACTTTTAAAAGACAAAATGAGACTCTTTTCCCTGTTTTTTCGCTCAAACTTCCTGCTGGACTAATTTCAAGTCCTTTATTCGCATTAGTCTAGTGTTCTATTATCCATAATAACTGTCAGTTGAAGTGTTTTTCATGCAACCAATGCATGTAGTGTCAGTCAATCCTTCGGCAATTTCTGGTAATGTTTTGTGAAACAAGGCAGGGAATAATACAAGACAAAAATGAAAAAATGCAGAAATTTCACATTGCCCTGTTGTATTTTTCTTAGTGTTGCCATTGGTCATGTAGAATGCCTTCGAGTCTCGAAAGAGTCGTGAGTGATTTACACTGCGTCAGATGAGTCTACATGAACTTCTAAAATACATCTTGTGATCAGTTGCCTCTCGGCTAATTAACTTCACGACAACAACATTTCACACTTTTTTCCACATAGGTCTTCGTTATAAGTAACCCAATTTTACCCTTAATTTTGCTCCACTTCTCAGGGGACTACGCCCCTAGCCCTACTTCCGTCATCGGGGCTTTGTTGCGGAACCTCAAGATCAACGTCCGGGAATTGTCAAGAGACAAAGAGGAAGACTTGAGGAAACTCTACCACTGCTGGTGGTCCAAGCCGCTACCAGACGACAAACCCTACAACAGACTGATGTGCTTCGAAACAAATTTGTAAGGAGGTTTTTCTAATAGGACACATTAGACGCATTACAGAGGGCATTCATTTTCACCCTCAAGCTGCCCCCCTTCCCCACTCCCCCCCAAAACAAAACCCAAAAAGGAGAAAGTCACAATAAAACTCTTTTATGGAGCATAGTACAGAATTATTAACAACATAAACAAAAACTTAATAAGACTAAATTTCATAATTTGAAATTTGCATCGGGGTGGTGTATAAGACCAATAGTGTACTAGGTTTTGCCATTCACCGACGAATAAACTCTGTGTACTCAGTGTGTTATCTCCAGAGGGAAAGTTGGAAAAAAATGACTCGGGTGGGACTCGAACCCACGACCTCCTGCATTCTAGTGCAGACGTCTTGCCACTCGACCACCGAGCTTGCGGGATCCATTGGCTGATTCGAATCTGATGCACACGTAGCAGCGGGCTCTACAATTATTCATAAGATGGAATTTTTGCACTGGTGGTCGGGATGATGCAAATCAGTGAATGAATTTGGCTGTTATTTAGCCGTCGTCTTTAACCTTATAAAAAAAAATTATTGCAATCTCCATATATGTGACTTAAGATTTGCATTTCCAGAGTGGAGCAGTACTTCCAAAGAGATTTTGCGTTACCACAGACCCCATGATACCAATTTAATAAAAGTTTTGTAACAATGTTTTTGTTTTCCATCAGATTTGGGTCTCGGCGCCCTCAGGAGTTGGTGGGCGATGTTTTCCGTTGTCTGGTGCCCGTACTCAACAACCAAGATGGCACTGTTATCACACCTCTCCTCAATACAGGGGACCAGGTAAATATTGCAAACCCAACTCAGAACAATTCCTGAAACCCATGTTGCTTTGTGGTGGGTACCAAAATATTGATTCATTCTTTAGTACACAAGTGCAAAATTTATTGGATTAATTTATTTTGACGAAGAAGAACCAATCTGACAATCCTAATTTTCAAATCCTGAGGGAAGAGTTATTTGATATAAGTTTCATTTATAGAGAATTCAAAAGTGTATATGTACATATAGTCTTTTCATTGAAGATTAAGCAAAATGCAGCAAAAAAGATGAATTGTGGTTTTTTTTAACATGTTGCAGCTTGCATGTTTCGGCATGTTACACGTCTCAATTTGTGAATTCAACAGTTTGAGGTTGTGTTATGTCGGCCTAAGTTCAGTAAACTGTTGAATGCGTATGTCTGTGGTGCTTAATTGTCACTTCCTACATGTAGGCTGAGGTCAAAATGAACTGCGTATGATCTTTCAGAGGAAGCTCGTCACAAGTATTGAGCCCACATGTAGTTGAGTCGGTTTCCTACAAGGGGGAAATAGATGAAGGGCGAGTTACGTCAACCGACGCAAATAAAACAATCTGTTGATTTGTATGCATGTTTTCATTAAATAGCCATCTAGTAGTCTGTCTCATCATGAGCCACACAGATTAAAGGAAATGGAACAGGGTACTAGACACAAAGCTCAGGATATCTACATAATCCCAACTAGCTGGTTTGTGATTCCCCTCCCCCCCCCCCAAAAAAAAAACTAATAATAAAAAAGTACATTGTATTTTGTTTTGAAAAGAAACATGGATTTTTTTCAAATCGCTGGAGTAAGTCCTTTGGTATTGTATTTGAAGGCCTGCCGCTTAAAATAGAATCTTTTCCCCCAAATAGTTGCTGAAACTTGTAGGGTGTCACATCCCTGTGGTTGTGCACTCATACTCTTAAGCGTGCATGCAGGAGTCTTGGTGTGGTCTCCCATCCAAGTACTGCCTGCAGTCGGCAATGCTTAACTTCAGTAATGTGCTAGTTGCTCTACCCACTAAGCTAATTGTCTGGCACCGTGTTTTTGTGCAGGGTTTTGACCGGGTGGTCATGTTGGAAGGCACAGTGGAAGCAGCCGTCAACTGGATGAAAGCCGGCCTGCCGCTGCGCATGCTGAAGATAGTGCTGTACTGCCGAGGCAAGTTCAAAAGGCCAAAAGTTCAGCGAATGAGGCTGTTCAAACAGTACAAATATCGCGTTTATTGAAGCGCTTATTTCAACATAAATTTATGGCACTTTAAAAAATTAAATATTGTTAAAGACGTTATTTTCGATTTTAAGCAACATGTAAACTTATTCAGTAATCTTTGATGTGTTTGTAATTCCCCAAAATGGTATTATTATAGTGCACTCAATTTTAGAGGAAAAAAAGCTTATTCAATGAACGTTTGTTTTCACATGAGATCTGGAAAGAATGTACGTATATGAAGCACATTTACAAAGCATAGCAGTTTTGCATAATCCTGAAAATAAAACAAGGAATTCAATTTTACATTAAGATTTGAGACCCAGAATAATACAATTGATAGTGATTGAATGAGGTACCCGATGCTTTTTCAGTTTCACACTAGGCGGTTGAAATGGCAGCTCGGTGACCGAGTGGTAAGACATTTGCACTAGTAATCACGAGGTCATTTTTTTGAGTCCCATCCGAATAAGCTCAGTGTGACATGTTCTTGCAAGCCCTCGACAACACTGAATTACATCACTGATAGGCAGAACTCAACATTGAATTTACTCAGAAAAATTGTAAATAATAGGGGAGAAATAACAAATCAATTCTTATATTTTTAGGCAAGGATGACGATGAGATGGAGAGAATCGCAAACAGAGACTTCCACAGGGTCTTCAAGAGTTTTGAGGAGCTGAAGGGACGCTACATGATGCAGGATTTGACCCCCAAGGTACAGCAGAGTACTGTAGCTTGTTCCGAGCAAACACACGAGCAGGACAGTGTGCCGATTACACCTGTCAACGTTAATTTATGATTCTCACCGTGACTTTCCGTGGCCAGTGCTTGACTTTGCCATACTGTAGCAACTGCAGTCAGCCAGTATTTTGAACCTTATAGTTTTGACATCATTGTCAACTGCGTTTTATCCAGTCACACACTTTTGCTTCGTTTAGAAATTACTTACCTCGGCAAGCTCAGTGGCCGAGTGGTAAGACGTCTGCACTAGTAAGCAGGAGACCGTGGGTTTGAATCCCACCCAAGTGTTTTTTTTCTCACAATCTCTTGAGGCAACCCAGGGTAAACATTAAAAAAAAAAAAAAATGTTGGTGAGGGGCAAAACCCAATATTGAAATTAATTTGGCCAGTAACATTTAGAAATGTATCCTAATGATGTAATTTACATTTTATATTCTTCACCAAATCAATTTTAAAATATTTAAACGTTATCAAGAGAAAGAACTAAATATAAAATGAAATTAGATGAACAAAGTTTTAGGCGATCCAAAGAATTTTAAGTATAGTTTTATTTGTATAGGAATTTAGTTATCTGAAGACATAATATATTTTCTTAGGTAGATGAGGGAAATGTTTGTTGATAGACCTTATTCGTGGCAGCCATCTTAGAGGGCAATGCCTTTGTTTTGCTGGAGTATGCACGAGTGAATCTCTTGTGTATTCATTGTTACTGAATTAAAATAACGAAAGTTGCCCTCTACGATGGCCGCTACCCGTAAGGTCCATTGTCTCTAACTTTCAAGTGAGTTGTTCATAGACTAATAATTTGAAACATGATCAATTTATTTTTTCACACAATGATGCCTGATCCATGTATTTGATATTTTAAAATTGCAAATTTAGTTTTTCCAAAAATAACTCTGCGATATGACACAACCATCTAAATTTTTGTTGATTCAGAAGCCATTACAGTTGTATGCTAAGGCATCTTTCTCAAGATAGGATCCAGTTTTATGAAATATTATAAACATGTACATGTTCATTGAAATATGTTAATAAACTTAAAGTTTATAAAATAAATATTTTAATAAACCATATATTTGACCTTGAACTTTGATCTTGAACTTTGACCTTAGACTTTATTCATTAAAGTAGTTGTCAGCATGGTGGAGTCGTTGCATGTAAACTTGTTGCCCTTCTTATTTTGATTCATAAAAAACATTCTTTTATATTTGTTTGGTTTGAAAAATGATTTCTACATCACATCGAAGCACGTGCCAGATCAGTTTGCGAAGCTTTGCTTTTGATTGGCTTTCCTTTGCACTTCTGGAAAAGCCATAGTTTTTGCGCTGATTAGTTTTTGTTTCTTTTTGTTGTTTTATTTTTCCATAGTATTGCTACGTTATTTTTCAGTTTGTTTTGTTTGATATCTTTTGACCCCCAGGAAATCACGATAGATTTTGACGTCTACCTCTCGTTCAGCAAGCACGACGCAAAGGTCGTTGACCTCATAACAGACAAACTGCGCTCCAATAAGTCAGACGTTCGCATCTTCGACAGTCGCCAGGTGATGAACGCCGACTCGGTCTGGCAGCAAGACATGTATGAAGTCATGATGCACAGTGCTAGGGTTATCACAGGTGAGAAATAACAACCTCTGAAAGACTGCGCCACGGAGCCTCGCTCCATGACGATGGGACAAATCTCACAGCTGTGATTAATGTCGGGCTTGTTTTCACAAAAGTGTGCATGCATGGGCGAATGACCCACACACCTGGATAATGCAGTGTGGCACTGAAGAGGTGCACGTGTTGTTGCCCCTGTGCGCAGTGGGCGGGGCGTCAAATGAATCTCTATTTTGCTTGAACAGGAGGTCTTGTCTTGGCCCAATTTAATGACACACAGCTATTGATCAATCCGGACACACACTCGCTTCTATCAATCATGGAGGCCCCCTTCAATATAGTTTTGAGCTAACTTTTGTTCAGATAATCCATTGTGGGACAGTACATGTAGCTTTACACAATAGCTGGCACGTTGCTTTCGCTGGAGTGTAACTGTTTGCCAGAGACTGCATGGAGCATATGCAAAAGGCGTGCTGCTTAGTTGTCACTGATCATAGGCCATCAGCCTCAGTCCAAAATTTTGGCCACCGGTATCAAATGAGGGGAATAAATGTCATAGCGATTTTTGGCAAGGTATACTCCTCCAGAGTTGGAAAATATGTGACAGCATTGCAGCGGTGGTAGCTTTTTAGGTGTTATCACCCTTTTTTTTCAAAATGTCCATCAAAATGCTTGTTACCACTCTAGGGGCGGTATACCATGGGCATGCGCACTATAATCATTTATGCCCTGATTTGATACTGACCAAACCCCGAAGCTGATGGCCTATCAGGAAACTTGTCCACAGAATCCATACAAAATGGTTCTTGAAATGATCATGCTTCTAAATCTTAGAACTTTGATTTGTCCCGGCAGTTTTGACACCCAACTACCTCCAGTGTACGGCCTGCGTAGAGCAATACAACATCGCAATGTGCTGCTCCAGGAAAGCCATGCGGAACATGCTGGCACCATTCTACATCGAGGAGAGTACCCTACCCACGTACATGACACAAGTGCAGTACGTAGATTGCAGGTAAGGGGAGCCAGACTAAATGTGCATGAAAGGTTGATTGACCCAATATATTAGGGTGATTATGACTTGAGTTTTTGCCATTTTCCTATTGTATGACTAACCATAGCCGTCTAAAAGAATACCTATTTTGGACATGGCTATACTACGCCGTATGTACTCTTATTTAGAACACCCCATATGCAGGTCATTAGCAAAGCCTTGACTTCTGACTCATTGGTCCAAATTTTCCAATTGCCATACAGATCCAGTGTCACCGAGCGTGTCGGGGAAGCCTGCCATCAGATTATCGTCTCGTTGAGTGTCACCCTGAAAACCAAACCCCAAATGGATCCTTCCATCCAGTATGACGTCTTTGTCTCCTATTCCCACGCTGACTCGGAGAGGGCCAACCACATCGTGGCCACGCTCAAACGCCTCAACCCAGACCTGCGACTTTTCTTTGACATACAGGAGCTAAAAACAGGTAAAAAAGTCATTCAAAAACCTTTGACTTTATTTCAGTTTGATTCTAAAACTTCTCAACTAGAGCTGAGTCTTTCTTTTATATACAGGAGTTGAAAACAGGTCTGAAAATTTGTTTGAGAATTTTTAATCTCTTTTTTTTTAGCGAAAGTGACATTTCTTTAAAGGTAGAGTACATCATTTTGTAATTTGTGCATCATGTTCGTTTGAAGCAACAAAAGGGCTCAAAGTCGAAAGAAGGGTGCTGAACAATTAACCTGATGAAGTTTTAGCTCAGTGAATGCTGTACTTTCTGAGAAAACAACATTCTAGGATCTCGATTTCAAATCAAAAGTTGCCGAATCATGTTTTGAATTGCACCCTAATTCAGCGTCTGGGACATGTTCTCATTCAGCCGATTGCATCTACGCGATGTCACGCATTGGACCGACGAAGTATAGCAATCGTGTCAATGCTTGCACGGGCTTCCCCGAATTAAAAACGAACTACTAATGGAAATTTCCAAAAATCCGTCTTTAGACGCATCGTTGGAAATGGCCTTCCTTCATTGTTTTTTTCAAAATGACAGCTTGCCAGAAAGAATAATTTCACAAGGAGTTTAGTCCCATTTCTCTCTTTAAACCAAGTACGCTTGTCAACAATAATTTTGTCAGTTACTTTTTGGATAGCTGCAATTGATGGACTGTACCTTGAAATGTGCATTGTGAATGTTTCTGTAAATAGGCTTACCTGGTCGAAGTACTCCTAAAATTTGAAGTTTAGGACTTTTATTCTTAGTTACTCAGCCAGACAGTCAGAGAAAAATAAAATTGCACTTCAGGTATAGCCCCAAAAAAATTATTTACAAGGCTTAAGATATTTGTGTGTATGTGTCATACTTCACTAAAAGAAAGTGTGGTAAGGATTTCAGCACACAACTCCAGCATCACTGTATTCAGTACTCATCTGTTTTGGTCCAATTCTTCATTTTGTCCCTCTTTAGGCAGTGCATGGCAGCGTACTTTGTATCACTCCATCGACGGTACCAGAGTCATGTTGGCCCTCATCTCCAACAAGTACCTGGCCTCGGCTGTGTGTCAAGAAGAGTACAACCTGGCACTGGCTAAGCATTGCTCACAGGTAAGACTAAAATAAGCTTTAAAATTCCCTAGCATTATTTTCTTAACCCTAAAGGGGCCGGGGCCCCACCCCCCCCTCTCAACTTTTTCCGCGATAGCCTCAAAAAATTTTTTTTCGCGACCCGAGCTGTTGTGACTTTTTAGCCTCAAGCCTTGCGTTTCTTTAGACACCAAAACCATAAGAATCGTCCACGGGTTGCCGCGCAGCGAAAAATTTCCGCGGTGAAAACTGAATTTTCCCATATACGTACTGTACACAGAGCACAATTACCATTCATGCATATTATTAATTAGCCATAATTCCAAAACCCTTTGACCTATAGTCTTAAATTTCTTGGGTATGTTCATGAAGAGTTGTTTTTCTGTGCATGTACTGAGCTTCAAAATTTGTCGTCACTCGATGGCTGAGATCTTCTGGCTGAGAGATGGTCAAAATAACCCAGCCCTTTTGGGGTTAAAAAGAGGGAATTAAATAACCTTTATTTCAATTATAAAGTGACAGGATTTTTCGTAGAGTTTTGCAGAACTATAGTCATGTGCTGTCAGGGCACTTCATAAGCTGATTTTGGGTTAGCCAGAACCTTCTGCTAGTGTGCAGAAGTCTTTCAACCACTTAAATTGCTGGGGTTGGTTGGTTGGTTTGCATTGAGGAAATTTAAATTCCAATTCCAAATCAATTCCATAAAAACTGATCTACAAAAGACTACAAACTTTGCTTTATTTCCATCCAAATGTCGAATTCAGTTTTAGCGGGAAGAAGACTGTTATGAGAAAAGAAGTCTTTTCTGATGATTTTCGTGAACAGAAAGAGTAATTGGCAAAACCAATTTTTTGTGTTTGTCGTCGTTTAGTCTGGTTCTCTCAAGCTTGTCCCCATGTGCATTGAAGACGTCTATGGGGTCACGGCAGAGTTCACCAAGGTCAAGATGGTGAATGCCAAAGGTGGAAACTTCCAGCAGGCAGTAGACACTACATGCACGGCTGTCGTTGATTGGCTGGCTGGACAAGATGCGACTGCCAATGGGAAAGAAGTATTTGGACAGGATGAGGTATGGTTAAATTCAAACATCATTTCAAGTTTAAATGTAGTTTTCAAGAACCCACTAAAACAGTTTTTTTGTAATAATAATAAAATAATACAATCATGACAGCTCATATGAAATGTTCATCACTGGAATTTGAGACAAACTTTTTTACTTTTGATGAAAATGAAGAATATTTTCCCTACTATGAGGTTTTTTTTTTCAATCCATGCTTCTTACTAAAAGAGCCATCTTTCCACGTTTATTCAACAACCTTGCCCCGGTTATAGTCAACTTAACATAACCTATTCAAATCAAAGCTGTAAATTCAGTACGGATTTTTGCAGACAGCTTTTAAAAGAGAAAGTTATTGGTTACTTGTTTCATTCTAGGATCTGGTAATCAACACAGATGCAGTCACCGAGAACCTGCGAAAACTTCAGTTTAAATTGCAACATGGAGACAAAACCTCACTGCTTCGAAAGAAATCAACTTTCCCAACCGCTTTACCAAAGTCTTTGCCAACACGCCCAAAATGGGACAAGGGCCAGGATGAAGCGAGCAAATGCGACGTGGCGTTCAGCTACGCCGCGGAAGACGAGAAATACGCAGAGCACCTTGCCGCCGTGCTCTCGCGAGTCAAAGGCGTCGTGGTCAAAACCAAAGCCGGGTCGGACCACGAACGGCTTGCGTTGATGGACCAGGCGAAGCATGTTGTGGCGTTCCTGTCCCCGCACTATGTGGACTGCATGGAGAAGAGCGAAGAGTTCAACATCGCCCTCTCTCGCCAGCGTCTCAGCACCAGTCGCATCCTGTTCCCCGTCCAAGTTCACACGCTGCCTCAGCGGCCGACCTATTTCCACCTCGTCCCGTTCTGCGTCAACGCTGCGGACAAGCTCTGGCCGGAGCTGTGCTCCGTACTGAAGGTAGACGTCAGCATGCACGTGCTGGAGAGAGCGGACAATAACATCTCCAAGCCGACCGAGTTGGCCCTCCATGAAGCAGCCTGCCAGATTCTCCTGGAAATACAACGACAAAGGTAGTTCAGTTTTGGTCCATAGTGAAATATGATTAGGGAAACGATTTCAGAAGTGCTTCAAAACTCAATACTATTTTGGAGCACGATGCATACATGTAGTTCTCCCAGCTTTTTTTTTTGAGCTTAATAGTGTACAGCACATAGGCAAGTGTTCCTACATTAGACACCTGGATTTAATTTTGTGGCTGTGCTTACTCTAAGTGAAAATCCCATCTAAATGTAGCAGATGTTCTTTAACCAACTACACCTAGTTTCCTGGTTAGGAAAGAGTTTTGGCTTGTGCACAAGCACACATCCTTAACTAAGGAATCAAAGTTTCTATGCAAGTGCTTTAAGAACAGAGTTGTTATCGCAAGCACAGAATCCTGTGATAATAGGTCTCTCTCAAAGAAAGACGCCATCTCTGAAGGCGAACTGCAACTGCATATTTTACGCAATCAGGCACGCAGTGTTGAATATGTTCCAAATGCGCGTGCGTTGTTCAACATGTGTTTGAAATACGACGCAACTGATGTGCGCTGACGCTCAAAATGCCGATGCATGCGGCTGGTCTTTAGGAAATGATGTCTTTTGCGAGTATTTAGAGAATTATGAAATTGAACTCTGGTGTTCCAGTGCAGTGTTATAATGAGAAGAGCATGTGGTGTTCCAAACCTAATTGTTGGTTTCCTCTGTAACTAATCGATTTGTTAAGTCTGTATAATTTCATGTGATGCAAATGGTGATTTGGATTCTTAAACAGGACTATACCCAAGCCACCATCGGACGAAGTCAAAGCTTGGCCGACCCTCCTGAATGTGAAGAAGTTGCAGTCCCAAGTGGACCATGCTTTCACAACCGACAGTGATGTAGTTGGAGAGGTGAGTTATTCCATTAAAAAATTTCCAAGACGACAGGAAAAAGATTGACATCTGTTGAAGTCCAGAAATCTCGTCATGGGGAAATCTTCAGTTTTGGGAGAGCTTTGTTAGATATTAAATTTGAGCAGAAAAGGAGCTCATTTTAAAATTGTTTGATTATGTTTGTGGGATGTCTACAATAGGATTTGTGCTTCAATACCGTTTTTAAAAAGCTGGCCACAGTTCGAGAAATTGAACTTTTCAGATTAAGAATTGGTTAATCTTTCAGACTTGTGGCCATAGTTTTTTTTCATTTATTTTATTCCATTTTGTTTCCAGTACTTATTCTCATTGTCACTGAATGAGGGAGACAGTACAGATACAAAGAAGAATGAATCGAAGAAGGACCCACCTCCAGAAGCTGCCACTGGCCAGTTAGAACCGGACCAGACCGGTTCGAAGCAGCCCGACACATGCATTGACGAACCTGCATTGACTGGATCCCAACCAGTCCGTACTGGTTCAAACCAGTCAGGTGATGTATCTGAGGAACCAGTTAGGACTGGTTCTGAGGAACTGGTCAGGACTGGTTCTGTGGAACCGGTTAGGACTAGTTCTGAGGAACCAGTAAGGACTGGTTCTAAACCTGCAGAGGTGCAAGCGGCATCCAGGCAACTAGAGCACATGCCAGAGAAGGAGAATGAGAACAACAGCCGGAAGGAAAAGGAAGAGTGCAGCCATTCAAATATAGTCAGGATGGATGGAACACGGAAAAGGACGGGTAGTGCATCTTGTTCTGTAGCCTGATACATAACCAGGAATTTGAAATTCTTTTTTCTATACCCAAGAATAGGGGTATATCATCTAAGGCCGTGTCCAAAACGGGCTTTCACAGGTACGGCTTCCTCTTTTGTCAGCTTATTCCTGCGTAGTTTTAATCGGCGAAGATCTAGACAATTGACCTATTGCCGTTTGCGAGTTACCCACGCCCCTTAGACAATCCTATGGAATTGGTGTACACTAAGTTTTGTTTGTCTCAGATTTTGCGCGTTCCACGTCCATTTGTATATATCATGTAATTGGACAATATTTCACAAGCTGCGTTGACGCGATTCTGACGCACTTCTACAGCGCGATAGGAGATTTGGAGGTGGACTAAGCTTCTGAAGCATGTTTTATCAGTTTTATTGACTTCTTTCTGGTAATGAATCCACGGATTTTTCAAAAGTGCCCCAGGCACTGGAGGTTGAAAACCTGAAAAAAACCACCTGTAGACAGGAGACAATGAGGATAAATATCAGAGGTCGGAGAAAAACCCCAGAAGAATATTCAGGGGGAACCCATGGCAGGGACTGAAAACCTAATCCACAATCCACATGTGGACCAGGACAGGAATCGAACCTTGGCCACAGAGGTCAAAGGTGAGGACACTGACCACTTCGCCAACCCGATTCCCCTATGTTATTCGCTCTTTTATAAATAGATTGCTGCAATGGAACATTCCAACAAGGCTTCACAAATTATAAGAATGTACATATATGGGTGAGGGTGGAACCACCTTACGAAAAAACTGCAAATCGTGGTTGTTTATGTAGTGCCTTTCCATTGTTGGAAACAATATATTTTTAATGTAAGCCTTGTATTTTTTTTAAAAAGAGATTTCTTACTCGGATGTAAATACAGAATGAAAGTATGTTAGAACTATATTGTTTCTACATGTATTTCTTAAAGTAAGGTATATATTAACAATACCTGTGTGTAAATAGTGCCTTTTCCCCTGTTGGTTTTTTTTTAATGTATTTTCAGACGAAATTTTTCATAAACATCTCATGCTACCTAATTTTGCTAAAAATGCAATTTTAAGACCTTACAAATTGCAGTTTTCTAGAAACATTTGATTTTGCCCTATTTTGCTAAAAAAAAATGCAAGGTTTAAGCCCTTACAATTTTAGATTTTTCATAAAAATCCGATTTTGCCCAATGTTGCTAAATATGCAAGGTTAACCCCTTACAATATAAAAGTTTTCATAAAAATCTGTCTTTCCCCAATTTTGATAAAAATTTGCCCAATTTTGCCTTATTAAACACAGATTGCTGCAATGGAACATTCAAACAAGACTTCACAAATTATAAGAATGTACATATATGTGGGTGAGGGTGGCACCACCTTAGGAAAAAACTGCAAATCGTGGTTGTTTATGTAGTGCCTTTCCTTTGTTGGAAACAATATATTTTTAATTTAAGCCTTGTAATTTTGTCAAAGAGATTTCTTACTCTAATGTAAATACCAACTGAATTATATGTTAGAACTATTGTTTCCACTTGTATTTCTTGAAGTAAGGTATAAATTAACAATACCTGTGTGGATACTCACAAGTGACCTTGATTTTTCACAGTGGTTGTTGTAGTAGTGCCTTTCCGTTGTTGGAATTTTTTGTTAATGTAAACCTTGTATTTTTTTTTAAAGAGATTTCTTACTCTGATGTAAAATACTGAATGATATTATGTATTAGAACTACGCTTATATTTCTTAAAGTAAGGTATTTATTAACAATACCAGTGTGTGGATACTCACAAGTGACCTTGATCATTCACCATACATTTCAGCATTTGCTGGTTCTTGTAACTTCTATTAAATTGGGTATGCAATATATCACCTCTATTTTTCTGTAACCGTATTCAGTTCAGTTGGAAAAAAAAATTGTATTTTCTTTTTGTTGTATGAAAGTTGATGTTGGTTTTAGTTGAGTGAATGGAAAAATGTGGACACAGAGTTGCAATCAAGTCAGTCACAATTTGGGTAATAACATTGTTGACAAAGTTCGGCACCAAGCCGGACCCAAGTTAGAGTGATATTTCCAAGCGACATTAGTTTTGTCTATGCAATAATACTGACACAAATTCACACATTAAAGGGATGAACACCTAATGGCTTTGTCACAGTTTGTTGAGTAGCTTGTCACTGGACCTCAAAGATTTCATAGTAGATTTAATTTCAAAACGTTTGTTTCGCTTTGTGTGTGTGTGAAATAAAGTGAAGGTTTTACAGTATGTGACATTTTAAAAATACAATCAGTGCACTATCATGATGGAATTATGTCCCAGATCTCATTGACTCCGAAAAATATTTTCTGACTTTTATATGTAGCAGTCAGAGCATAGCATGCATAGTTTGCGTTTCATTTTGAAACACTACACAGTTCCTTAAAGCTATCCAAAAAGTGACTGACGTAATTATTGTTGAAAAACATACTTGGTTGAAAGATAGTAAGAGGACTAAACTCCCTGTGAAATTATTCTTTCTGGCATGCTGTCATTTTGAAGTAATCAACGAAAGAAGGCTTTTCCGTTAGTAGTTCGGGTTTTTTTTTATACGGCGAAGAGCGTGCAAGCGTTGACACGACGCACACACGTGTGCGGCTGCTAAATTCGTCGAATCGGTGCGCGACATCGCGTAGCTGCATTCGGCTCAGTGCGAACGTGCAGGCTCGGACGCTGAATTCAGGCCCAATTCAAAACATGATTCAGCAACTTTGGATTTGAAACCGAGATCTTAGAATGTTGTTTTTCTCGAAAAATACAGCTGAAGCTTAGCTGAAACTTCATCAGCTTGTGTGTTGCTTCGAACGAACAAAATGCACCAATTACAAATGATGGACTACACCTGTAATTTGCGCCAACGTGGGTAAAAGATAAGTTGTGAAAGACTTGTAAGATCTGTTACTAAAATAGCTAGTCCGGCTGGCAAAGTCCGTAAGTGTTATTTTTACTCAAGAAATGTTATAGTTTTGTAAACACCTTGTTACTGTGTGAGATCAAGTGGTATCAATTAGAATCAGTATTGGAAACTATTTAAATGTATGTGTGTTTACTGACTAGATGAAGATTTTCAGATGAAATTTTTCATAAACATCTCATTTTACCTAATTTTGCTAAAAATGCAATTTTAAGCCCTGACAAATTGCAGTTTTCCAGAAACATCTGATTTTGCCCTATTTTGCAAAAAAATGTAAGGTTAAGCCCTTACATTTTTAGATTTTTCATTAAAATCCGATTTTGCCCAATTTTGCAATTTTTGCCCAAAAAAGCAAGATTATCCCCTTACAATTTGAATTTTTTCATAAAAATCTGATTATTTCTATTGTAGAACTGTTTTTTATGATATTCAATACACCTCTGACACACATTGTGGAAAATCAGTGCACGAAATTTCAGTTTAATGCATATTGTGTTTCTTGGGTTGTTCATCGGAAAACAAGTTTTTAAATTTGGTCAACAGTGCAGCATCGGCTGGTCTCGCACTTTAATATTCTTTCAGTATATACTCTCGCCAAGTTTTTCTCCGCGTTGAAACAAGACACTGTTGAGGTAGAGAAAAACAATTTTGTGTAAATCTTCTGTCTAGTTTGTCTATTTTTCATGATTAATCACCTGGCCACCGTTCAATATAATGCATTGCTTAATTTTTGAGATAGTTTGTCGACGTGACTATCGTTTCCGTGCAAAAAGTGTGGAAAATGGTCTGTTTCAACCTCGTACCCAGGGTGTCGAGCAGTACGCGCCCATCACTACCTTTACTATTGGAAACGCGGTTGGAAATAAAGTAAGCACTGGGGAAGAGGTTGGGTCTGTTTGGACTGGGACTGCATACTCTCGCCAAGTTTTTCTCCGCTTTGAAACATGACACTGTTGAGGGAGAGAAAAACAATATTTTGTCTAAATCTTCTGTCTAGTTTGTCTATTTTTCATGATAAATCAGCTGACCAACGTTCAATTTGATGCATTGCTTAATTTTTGAGATAGTTTGTCGACGTGACTATCGTTTCCGTGCAAAAAGTGTGGAAAATGGTCTGTTTGGACTGGGACTTCGTAGAGGGCGCGCCACATTAATAGTGGTCTCGATAATTATCTACCACCAAACTTGTTTGAGGGGCAACAACTCCAAAAATACAAAATGTATTAAATTCAATTTTCGTGCAGTTATTTGTCATCGTGTTTAAACAGGAGCAGATTTAATTTCATAAGAAACCGTTAAACAATGAAGCTATATTGACCGTAACAATGCAGTGTTTTAAGCGCGACAAATGCAATCCGAATGAAAGTCAATGTGGATTTTTCGCGTGTAAAACACTACATTGTTACGATCATATTATTTTTGTTGTTGCACTGTTTCTCATGATATTCAATACACCTCTGACACACATTGTGGAAAATCAGTGATTGAAATTTCAGTTTAATACATCTTGTATTTCTTGAGTTGTTCATCGGAAAACGAGTTGTTTTTTGTTCAATAGTGCAGCATCGGCTGGTCTCGCACTTTAATATTCTTTCAGTAGAGGGCGCGCCACATAAATAGTGGTCTCAATAAGGGGGCAACAACTCCAGAAATACAAAATGTATTAAATTGAATTTTCGTGTGGTGATTTGTCATGATGTTTAACATCAGGAGATTTAATTTCATGAGAACCCGTCAAACAGTGAAACCATATTGACCGTAACAATACAGTGTTTTAAGTGCGACAAATGCAATACGAATGAAAGTTATTGTGGATTTTTAGCGTTTCAAACACTACATTGTTATTTCTATTGTCGAACTGTTTCTCATGATATTCAATACATCTCTGATACACATTGTGGAAAATCAGTGCACGAAATTTCAGTTTAATACATCTTGTATTTCTTGAGTTGTTCATCGGAAAACGATTTGTAAATTTTGTTAAAATAGTGCAGCATCGGCTGGTCTTGCACTTCAATATTCTGTCAGTAGAGGGCGCCCCACATTTTTAGTGGTCTCGATAATTTTCTACCACAAAACTTGTTTGAGGGGCTTACAACTCCAGGAATACAAGATGTATTAAATTGAATTTTCGTGTAGTGATTTGTCACGATGTTTAACACTAAGAGATTAATATCATAAGAAACCGTCAAAACAATGAAGCAAGATTGCCCGTAACAATACAGTGTTTTAAGCGCGACAAATGCAATCCGAATGAAAGTCAATGTGGATTTTTCGCGTGTAAAACACTACATTGTTACGATCATATTATTTTTGTTGTTGCACTGGTTCTCATTATATTCACTATTCATCTGACACACATTGTGGGAAATCAGTGCACGAAATTTCAATTGAATACATCTTGTATTTCTTGAGTTATTCATCGGAAACGAGTTGTTAATTTTGTTCAACATTGCAGCATCGGCTGGTCTCACACTTTAATATTCTTTCAGTATATACTCTCGCCAAGTTTTTCTCCGCGTTGAAACAAGACACTGTTGAGGTAGAGAAAAACAATATTTTGTGTAAATCTTCTGTCTAGTTTGTCTATTTTTCATGATTAATCACCTGGCCACCGTTCAATTTAATGCATTGCTTAATTTTTGAGATAATTTGTCGACGTGTGTATCGTTTCCGTGCAAAAAGTGTGGAAAATGGTCTGTTTGGACTGGGATTACATACTCTCGCCAAGTTTTTCTCCGCCTTGAAACATGACACTGTTGAGGTAGAGGAAAACAATATTTGGTGTAAATCTTCTGTCTAGTTTGTCTATTTTTGATGATCAATCACCTGGCCACCGTTCAATTTAATGCATTGCTTAATTTTTAAGATAGTTTGTCGACGTGACTATCGTTTCCGTGCAAGAAGTATGGAAAATGGTCTGTTTGGACTGGGACTGAATACTCTCGCCAAGTTTTTCTCCGCTTTGAAACATGACACTGTTGAGGGACAGAAAACAATATTTTGTCTAAATCTTCTGTCTAGTTAGTCTATATTTCATGATAAATCACCTGGCCCCCGTTCATTTCAATGCATTGCTTAATTTTTGAGATAGTTTGTCGTTTCCGTGCAAAAAGTGTGGAAAATGGTCTGTTTGGACTGGGACTTCGTAGAGGGCGCGCCACATTAATAGTGGTCTCGATAATTATCTACCACCAAACTTGTTTGAGGGGCAACAACTCCAGAAATACAAAATGTATTAAATTCAATTTTCGTGCAGTTATTTGTCATCATGTTTAACATGAGCAGATTTAATTTCATAAGAAACCGTTCAACAATGAAGCTATTTTGACCGTAACAATGCAGTGTTTTAAGCGCGACAAATGCAATCCGAATGAAAGTCAATGTGGATTTTTCGCGTGTAAAACACTACATTGTTGCGATCATATTATTTTTGTTGTTGCACTGTTTCTCATGATAATCAATACATTTCTGACACACATTGTGGACAATCAGTGCACGAAATTTCAGTTTAATACATTTTGTATTTCTTGAGTTGTTTATCGGAAAACGAGTTGTTAATTTTGTTCAATAGTGCAGCATCGGCTGGTCTCGCACTTTAATATTCTTTCAGTAGAGGGCGCGCCACATAAAAAAAATGTCAGAGTTACATCGGAAAATCAGATGGAAAATGGCAAATTGTAAGGGGTTAACCTTGCATTTTTGGCAAATTGGGCAAAATCGAAGTTTTATGAAAAATCTCAAATTGTAAGGGGTTAACCTTGCATTTTTAGCAAAATTGGGCAAAATCAGATGTTTCTGGAAAACTGTAACTTGTAAGGGCTCAACCTTGCATTTTTAGCAAAATTGGGCAAAATCAGATATATGTTTTTGGAAAATTGCATATTGTTAGGGTTAACCTTGCATTTTTAGTAAAATTGGGCAAAATTAGATGTTTATGAAAAACCAAAAATTGTAAGGGGTGAACCTTGTATTTTTAGTAAAATTGGGCAAAATTACATGTTTATGAAACATTTCAAATTGTAAGGGGTTAGTTAACCTTGCATTTTTAGCAAAATTGGGCAAAATATGATCCTAACAATGTAGCGTTTTACACGCGAAAAATCCACAATAACTTTCATTCGGATTGCATTTATCGCACTTAAAACACGGTATTGTAACGGTCAATATAGTTTCATTGTTTGATGGTGTCTTATGAAATTAAATCTCCAAATGTTAAACATCATGGCAAATCACCACACGAAAATTCAATTTAATACATTTTGCATTTCTCGAGTTGTTGCCCCCCAATCGAGTTTGGTGGTAGATAGTTATTGAGACCACTATTTATGTGGCGCGCCCTCTACTGAAAGAATATTAAAGTGCGAGACCAGCCGATGCTGCACTAATGAACAAAATTAACAACTCGTTTTCCGATGAACAACTCAAGAAATACAAGATGTATTGAACTGAAATTTCGAGCACTGATTGTCCACAATGTGTGTCAGAGGTGTATTGAATATCATGAGAAACAGTGCAACAACAAAAATAATATGATCGTAACAATGTAGCGTTTTACACGCGAAAAATCCACATTGACTTTCGTTCGGATTGCATTTGTCGCGCTTAAAACACTGTATTGTTACGGTTAATATAGCTTCATTGTTTAACGGTTTCTCATGAAATTAAATCTACTAATGTTAAACATGATGACAAATCACTACACGAAAATTGAATTTAATACATTTTGTATTTCTGGAGTTGTTGCCCCTCAAACAAGTTTGGTGGTAGATAATTATCGAGACCACTATTAATGTGGCGCGCCCTCTATGCAGTCCCAGTCCAAACAGACCATTTTCCACACTTTTTGCACGGAAACGATAGTCACGTCTACAAACTATCTCAAAAACTAAGTAATGCATCAAATTAAAACGTTGGTCAGGTGATTTATCATGAAAAATAGACAAACTAGACAGAAGATTTAGACAAAATATTATTTTTCTCTACCTCAACAGTGGCATGTTTCAAGGCGGAGAAAAACTTGGCGAGAGTATGCAGTCCAAGTCCAAACAGACCATTTTCCACACTTTTTGCACGGAAACGATAGTCACGTCTACAAACTATCTCAAAAATTAAGCAATGCATCAAATTGAACGTTGATAAGGTGATTTATCAAGAAAAATAGACAAACTAGACAGAAGATTTAGACAAAATATTGTTTTTCTCTGCCTTAACAGTGTCTTGTTTCAACGCGGAGAAAAACTTGGCGAGAGTATACATGTATACTGAAAGAATATTAAAGTGCGAGACCAGCCGATGCTGCACTGTTGAACAAAATTAACAACTCGTTTTCCGATGAACAACTCAAGAAATACAAGATGTATTCAACTGAAATTTCGTGCACTGATTTTCCACAATGTGTGTCAGAGGTGTATTGAATATCATGGGAAACAGTGCAACAACAAAAATAATATGATCGTAACAATGTAGTGTTTTACATGCGAAAAATCCACATTGACTTTCATTCGGATTGCATTTGTCGCGCCTAAAACACTGTATTGTTACGGTCAATATAGCTTCATTGTTTGACGGTTTCTTATGAAATTAAATCTCCTAATGTTAAACATGATGACAAATCACTACTCACAAATTCAATTTAATACATCTTGTATTGCTGGAGTTGTTGCCCCCCAAACGAGTTTGGTTGTAGATAGTTGTTGAGACCACTATTTATGTGGCGCGCCCTCTACTGAAAGAATATTATAGTGCGAGACCAGCCGATGCTGCACTAGTGAACAAAATTAACAACTCGTTTTCCGATGAATAACTCAAGAAATACAAGATGTATTAAACTGAAATTTCGTGCATTAATTTTCCACAATGTGTGTCAGAGGTGTATTGAATACCATGGGAAACAGTGCAACAACAAAAATAATATGATCGTAACAATGTAGTGTTTTACACGCGAAAAATCCACATTGACTTTCATTCGGATTGCATTTGTCGCGCCTAAAACACTGTATTGTTACGGTCAATATTGCTTCATTGGTTGACGGTTTCTTATGAAATTAAATCTCCTAATGTTAAACATAATGACAAATCACTACTCACAAATTCAATTTAATACATCTTGTATTTCTGGAGTTGTTGCCCCCCAAACGAGTTTGGTTGTAGATAGTTATTGAGACCACTATATATGTGGCGCGCCCTCTACTGAAAGAATATTAAAGTGCGAGACCAGCCGATGCTGCACTCGTGAACAAGATTAACAACTCGTTTTCCGATGAATAACTCAAAAAATACAAGATGTATTCAACTGAAATTTCGTGCATTGATTTTCCACAATGTGTGTCAGAGGTGTATTGAATATCATGGGAAACAGTGCAACAACAAAAATAATATGATCGTAACAATGTAGTGTTTTACACGCGAAAAATCCACATTGACTTTCATTCGGATTGCATTTGTCACGTTTAAAACACTGCATTGTTACGGTCACTATAGCTTCATTGGTTGACGGTTTCTTATGAAATTAAATCTCCTAATGTTAAACATAATGACAAATCACTACTCAAAATTTCAATTTAATACATCTTGAATTGCTAGAGTTGTTGCCCCCCAAACGAGTTTGGTTGTAGATAGTTATTGAGACCACTATTTATGTGGCGCGCCCTCTACTGAAAGAAATTAAAGTGCGAGACCAGCCGATGCTGCACTAGTGAACAAAATTAACAACTCGTTTTCCGATGAATAACTCAAAAAATACAAGATGTATTAAACTGAAATTTCGTGCATTGATTTTCCACAATGTGTGTCAGAGGTGTATTGAATACCATGGGAAACAGTGCAACAACAAAAATAATATGATCGTAACAATGTAGTGTTTTATACGCGAAAAATCCACATTGACTTTCATTAGGATTGCATTTGTCGCGCTTAAAACACTGTATTGTTACGGTCAATATAGCTTAATTGTTTAACGGTTTCTTATGAAATTAAATCTCGTAATGTTAAACATAATGACAAATCACAACACAAAATTTCAATTGAATACATCCTGTATTTCTGGAGTTGTTGCCCCCGAAACGAGTTTGGTGGTGGATAATTATCGAGACCACTATTTATGTGGCGTGCCCTATATACGTTTATTAAACCCCCTCAAAAAGAATAAATGAATAAGGTGAAGTAAAACAAACGAAAACAACAACGCTTCCTTTTTGTGGAGGCCACCTGGATTTTTTTATTATTTTTAATCTCTGAAAAATGCAGTGAAAAACACCAAAAAAGTCCACAAATTCATCGGAAAATACAAAACTGTTCATTATAGACCAATACAACTCTATAAATGACACTGTAAAAAATGTTGAGTTCTCTTGTCCAACTTACCTTTCATTTCAAAAGTGTCTTTATTCAGTGGAAACACCAACGGTTGCAGGAAATTTGAAAATGGCAGCCATATCTTGAAAAAAAAACATAGATTAAAAAAAACAAAAAGCCTCTCTTCCTCTTTCCCCCCCTTAAAAACCCGGACGAAAAACATGTTTTTTTACTCGGGGTTGAATTAGATTATATAGGTTTTCCCGGCTATTTCATAATATTAACGTTTATCATTCGAATTCACCGATTCTAATATTCATATTCGGCCATCAACATCGATTTAGTGCACTTCCAACGTTTAATTTCGTCTTTTGTGTGACAATTTAAAATTCAGTTCAAGCAAATTAAAAAAAAAAAAGTATTGTTTTCGCCAGTACCGGGGTATCGCTACTACACCAAACCTTGTTAGTCAGAGAGTACATTCGTCTAGGTGATTTATATATGACGAATTCGATGAATGCTGCCATTCGGCAACGGCTGAGACGTATTTGATCTGTAAT
>CM057146.1:22691389-22766389 GCA_029964075.1 Patiria pectinifera
TAACTGGACACAAAGTTAAACGCTATTTGCTGGACACAGGACATATCACAGAGGACAAGTTGACCTGATTTAATGCATATTGCCTTGTCAAATCTTTCTTGGGGATCTGCATCGGTTTGCATTATTAAAAGCTCATGAATCACAGAAACGCATATTAAACGCATTCCTCTGGGAAATTACAATCATCATCATCAGGGCTACACCTGAGCAAAGAGCTTTTAAAATGAATGTATTAATACCAAACGACGGTGGTGCCAATGTGTTAATGACCTGAGTTTAATCTTTCTGTTGCTTCTACACAAAGCCCTTTACAAGGAGCAAGTTGGGGCACAAACTGTCAGTTAAACCATAGTTTGACTCGCTTCCCTTGAATGAAGGATGTTTGGACTACTGTTGTCGACTCTTTGAAACAGGACCACAGGGCATGGTTGCATCTGGGCCTGGGCGAGTAGTGGATTTTTCTACTCGAGTACTCGCAGAGAAATAACTCGCAAGTAGTCAAATACTCGCGCATAGTTAAACGAATTAAGCAGGACAATTATATATATGTTAGTATGACGGGAAGTAACTACAAGCAAATAGCGTGCAAGTCACACCACACTCTTTAGCATTGAGTTATCCTTACTGTGCAATGTTTTGCATCATTTACTTGAATTTGCGTTTTTTTTGACAAATGGAATCTTAGGGAGGAAGAGGTGGATGGAGGGATTCCCTATTTGCAGGGCACGAATTAAGCCGTGAACCCTCAACAAAATTGCTTCTCGCAAGTACCTGCTTCTAACTGCACCAGGACGAGTACTCGAGTAGATGAAAAGTTACTCGCCCATCGGTAGTTGCATCACTTGCTACTAATAGCCGTGCACATCATAAAACACAAAACGGGGAGCCAGGACCTGAATAAGAAGTTATGTGATGACGTTTTGACTATCCTTTGACTAGAGGCATTTGCACGTTGCCAATATTAGTGTGCAGTTTAGGTTATGTCACGAATCAACTACTCGACTAATGATCCTCGCCCGAACTTGCTCAAGGTTGCTGATGATGGCTTACTTCTTTGATCGCTTATTGGACAGATTTTCTTAAAATAAAACACAAAACGGGGAGCCAGGATCAAGAAGTTTTGTGATCAAGAAGTTTTGTGATCAAGACGTTTTGACTATCCTTTGACTTAGGCATTTGCACGTCGCTAATATTAGTATGCAGGTTAGGTTATGCCACGAATCAACTACTCAACTAATGGTCCTCGTCCGAGGTTGCTGATGATGGCTTACTTCTTTGATCGCTTATTGGACAGATTTTCTTAAACTGGGGACACTGGGTAGACACTTCCTCACACAAATAAGAAGTGTCAATTTGCTCGCACTAAGAGCATCGTCCAAGGGTACTAGGTCATGATGGTTGTATTTCTTTGAGCTTCCATTGCATAGATTTTGATTAATCTCACGCAGGGTGATCCAGGATGTTTTGAAAGGGGGAGGGGGGGGGGGAGAGGGGGAGGGATGAGGCATTGCATAAAAAGTCAATGCATAAAAAGATCGCAGGCCTGACTGAAGACCAAAGACTGAAGCAGTGAAACAGTACACATTTCAAAGCAGTTACATACAGTGTGCATGTTGTGCTAAGCTTCCCACAACACTTTGGGATTCCATCACATTTTGCGAAGGAGACTAGACGTCATTAGTGCCTATCGAAAAATGTGTTGGGTACCAGACACATTTTTCCCCATGGCAAAAAAATAAACAGGTGTAAATTGCGAGTACCTGTGCATGTTTTTCCAGGTCATACTATAATAAACTATTTGAAAAAGTCTCCGCCAATGCCTGAGAAACGACGATGTGATATCTACTTACAGAAAGTATGGTATTCAAATAAAAAAAGTGAATTTAGCAAAGATTTCAGAGTCCTACATTCTGCAGTACAAACACTCAATTAAAACAGCCATCCCGATTCAAGCCATTTTATGGCTGAAATCCAAGAAAAATAAACCGACGATAATAATCCTCATTAAATTTTCAGACACCGTTGGGAGTTCTAATAAAAAATAAATGGAAATACACACAATGTACTACCCACACACCAGAGCAATACTAACAGTGACTAACGCATGATACTGTTTGGAAATCTTAACTACATGAATAAAAGAACCGCCAAAACCAATAAAAATTCTTGGATCTTTTATAAGGTCAGTTGAGGGCATTGCTCTGGCATTATTCCCTGAGTTACAATGGTGAAGCCCTGTGCAAAATGGCCAGCCAAATTTGCATTTTAGATTGGGGCCGAACGAAAGCAGTCACAAACAAAGTAATAATTTAACATCTTACTTAGTAAAAATTGAGAAGAGTTTTATCCACAAAGGGCTGAGGTGGCAACATTTGGCAATAAAAGTAATTTCCAACCACATGTAACTGTGAAAATTTACACTAATGTCAGATTTTTAAATTCCATACGATTTTTAAATTCTATACGATACTGTTCTAAGGCAGAACCCATTGACCACCCGTTTATGTTTAGACAACTTCCCAAAATGAGACAAATTCTAGGACTTTTTTGAGTAGAAATACATGTACCGGTATCATAAAAACATGACATAAGGAAATGTTTGTCTGTTTGTTGAGAGTTCTATACTAGAATTGTATGATAAGATGTTGAAAACACTTTAACTATTTAGCTTATTATCAGATTCATGTGCTGTCAAATGAGAACAAAAGGTTGAGAATACTGATCATCTGGATTCACTACACGTTTCAAGCAACTTTGGGCTTGTGTGGTATCTCAGCTGCTGTTAAATTCGTTAATTTTTTTTTTTAATGAATATTGCTTAAGACCACTTTGACTCAAACTTATCCCTTTAAAACTGCCTCCGCACGTGTGCAGAATGTGCGCAAAAATGTCAAGTTTTATTAGTGAAGAAAACCATACATTCCGTCTGGCTAGCCAGATGGCACAAGTCTGCTGCAAGCCATTTCACGTCAAGGCATAGGGGGATTTTATGTTTGATTTATTAAAAAACAAGGCGAGCGACGGGCGATCTGGTGGGAAACGGTACTCCTAATTCGCAAATTATTGCTGAATAAACAGAGAAGGATTGAAATATGCACCCTGTTTACATCGGATTGAGGCGCAATGTGACAAGCAAGTAACATCAATTTTTTTTTAAATAAGGGTTTAAATTTTCCTGGGCGGGTTTTATCAAACAAACATGAAAATGATGTGTAGCTCAGAATGTGACGCTGGTATGCTTCATCTTTTATAAACTATGTGTATACATGAACATGCATGTTATACAGCCTACATTGTGAATGTTTCAGGACCAGGTGTAAATTAAAATTTGACCTTTTTACTCTCTGGTGAATAAGGGAAAAGGAGTGGAGCTGGTGGAACTGGTGTAGGCATCTTTTAAACTTGCCTAGCTGGTGTAAACATAGTTAACATGGTATAAACTTGCACTGATCTGGTGTAAATTATGACAAATTCGTTTGTAATAGTTTGAATTTTACTTCAATTGGTGTAAACAAAGTGTAAACATGGTGAAAACTTGCTTGAATTAGTGTAAACAGGTGTTAACATGCTGAAGCTGGTGTTGGTAAGCCAAGTTGTAAATCCAAGTTTTTGATATGAAATCTGTTTATACATATGCAGCCTCTCAACAATTGAAAGGACAAAACATTTCTGCTGTGCATTTAAACTCATACATTGTAAGTAGATGCTATTGGTTTTTGCATGTTCACATGAAAATTGTTTCCAGGCCTGCGCGCATGATCCAGCTGGATACGCATCAACTCCTTCACTTTGTTGTGAACAGGCAACACCGCAGCCTCTACAGACAGTCTAGTCAGAGTCTAGACAGTTTTAGTTAAAAGCAGATCTTACGAGCCTTAATGACTTGACTTCAAGGCAGGCAAAATGAATGAAAACAGGTGCATTTGACCATTTATATCCAATAATGATGTATAAATGTTGACTTAATAACACAAGCAATATCCAGCCATAATGATCTTCTCACGTAGTTTCGCCAGACTCAATTGCCACATTTGTACTGGTACCCTCTAATTTTCCAAGGCAAGGATACCGGGTACATTGCTTTCTCTATAAAAAAGAACTCTTAGATAAAAAAAAAATTAAAACAAGACGATAGCTTGACAGCCATTTCAGCTTATGTACATCTGCAGGCTTGATGTTCACAGCCTACTCCAAATTAATACATTCATGTTTGGAAGTCATGTTGGAAATTGTTGCCCCAAGATTACATTAAAAAAATCACCTCCACGCATTCACCAACATACAAACTAACGACAAAAGCATCATGAATGAACCCTCCTATGCAAATATACATATTCTGTGCAAAGTTGTCATTGCAGTGAAAATCAGTCAAGTGACTGTTTTCAACAGTTGAGAGCTCCCAGCCTCCATAAAGCAGGATTGACTGGCTGTGACTGTTTATGTAACTTGATACAGCTGTGCTTTGATTGTAGGTGATTGATAAGCAAGGTGTGCCTACTTCTTGCCCGCTTTTGTCTGTTGACTGAATTTGACTAGTCACAGTGCTTACTTAAAATATGATCTGACTGTTGGTGACTAGCCTGTGTAAAAGGCATGGCAGGGGAAGGCTGTAACTGTTCAGTTAAGCAGGAGGGTATACATGAATATAATACAAATGGACAGAAACTGTACAGCCATTGAAGACGACATCTGACTTGCTGCATTTGAAGCCTGATGACTTGCTGCATTTGAAGGCATAGCTCTAAATATCAGTATCTAACCTTGAATTTCAGAAAATTTATTCAACATTTTTGACTTGCTGGACAAAGAATAATGGTATATTAAATAAAAATCTCATTATCAATTGGAGCAAGTTGGGATGATACCCATATGTTTTGTATAATCTTGCGCATGAAGGGCTACTTTTTAATTGGACGTACAGTAATGACATTTATTCAAAGAACCTTTGAGTGCATCTAGAAGGGAGAGCTAATTGCTAATCATAGTAAAGGAATCTGCTACAGTCTTTATTAAATTATTGTCCCTTCCAATTTGTTCATTCTCAAGTGGATTTGGTTCACTTTCCAAGCAAGCGGCCTTTGAGATATCTCCCACAAACCATCCTGTTATGGTTTATTATGACAGAAGCAGTGCAATTTGAGGCATTTGAATTACGACTACAATAAAAAAAATACCATAAATAAAGTTGCATTCGGCGCACAACATGAAGTTACCACAAACCCCTTTTTGTTATTTTTGTTAAGAAATACAGAAGTATCAATGACCAATAAATGCTCTCATCAAGTTGAATGTATAAACGTCTGCCGAACCCGAACGTTTGTTCCTTAAAATCACACGTACGACACACATTTTGACAAGGAAATTGTGAAGTCTGTTCATACAGTAAATGTCACAACGGCGAGGTCTCGGAGGTTAATTTCACGATCAGGACCATTTTTATGGAGCTTCATAAAAATTCCAGTCATGCCCCAAAAATCACACATGTAGAACTGCATGTGTTTGCATGTGTTCAAAAAGGCAGATGGGGCGCAACAAGATTTATAGTGTTCGTTTTAAGTTTTTTAATAAAAACATGTAGTCATGTACTACTGTTTAATGTATGAGCCAAACTGTATGAGCCAAACAATCAATGATGAAAAAAAACCGAGAAACACTGATGGAATCAGTTACATGTACATGTACACTCTTGTTTTACTATACTCTTCAGGACAATGCTTTGTGTTTCCCTATGTCCCTGTAATAAAACACTCTCCCATAGACAAGCACACAAACTTACTACAGAGGACCGTTTCTAACAAAAGACCCAACTCCTGAGGGCTGAAAGAATCTGTTGTTCTCCCTTTATGTGTCGGTACTCGGAGGTTATGTAGAACACGTACATGTAGTTCTTCTTTGAGATTAAATGGTCTTAAAGCAGGTTTAGGATATACATTTGTATATATTTTTTAAAACGTGGGGAAATGAGGCAGAGGAACTAGAACCAAGGTTACATGTACGTCTCGATGGAACACGACGCAAAATTCTCCTGATTGGTTAAGAAATCCTTGTACACCAAAAGCAATCTCCCAGCAGCGACCTGTGATAACAATTTCTCAAAGTGGAATTCCGTGGAGGTTGCATACTGCATCTGTCATTTGGGAGTGAAAATGATTACTAATCTGGACCAGCTGGAAATTCTGTCATCAGATTGGACTATCGGATGAAGAATGCTGTGCTAATTAGCAGCTGAAGGGCACCGGAAATGAGGGGGAAAAAGAAAAAAAAGTTGCAGCCGACCATGAGCGTGATCAAGAATTAGCCTTTTCTCTATAGTCTGACCAATTTTTGTGACAACTGTAGCAGATACTGTGCATACGGGTATCTGAACACTGCCTGAATTTTCTTGGGCAGCATCCAAATTACTTGGCTATTACACACGCGTCTATGGAAGCGGCTGTAGCTACTTCCCACGGACGCGTGCATTACTGCCAGCCATTTTGTTACACTCAAGGTAACCTTAGGAACTTTGGCACTCTAACCCATGAAACTCTGCACATACATGTACCGCGCACGTGCTGTATTGTACTGTGTATTACATACATTCAGAAGACAGACACACAAAGTGAGAAGAACAGATTTTATGTTGTCCTCGACGTACATCTTTTGTTGAGAACGGTCCTCGAACGTAAATTTGTGTGTGTGTAGTGAATTTTGTGGGTTGCAGTGCCGAAGTTCCCAAGACTAGACTTGATTCATCTTGTTGGTATCACCCTTAACCACCATGGTAACTTGACTGCGCATGCCAGGGTTTGGACCTGCTGCATTAGGAGAACACAATCCACATCCAGTCTCGGAACAAGAACACTGTTGAAGGAGCGAAATTTATTATTAGGGGGAAGAGGGAAAAATAGCCGACACTTTCTTACCTCGTTCTTTCAAGACTTGTTCTACCTCCTCCCATCCTCTCTTGTCTCCTCTGACATCCAAGGAGCCGTCAGACAGGTCACCGAGGATCGTCTTGGCAGTCTCCCGGCCATCATTCAAGGAGGACAAAATGACACCTGTTGGGCCTCGCTTGACCCAGCCGCTGCAGTACAGACCTGATGGAACAGGACGGATGCACAAGTGTAAATGTAACCACTCCGCAATAATACTACACATCTTTCAAAGAACACTTCGCGTGGAATCTGATTCTTCAAGAATCACCGAAATGCACAAGTCAATGAAAAGTCACTATTGCCAAGGAGTTACAAAGTAAAGTCTGTCACAAGCCAATGTGACATTCTCTGGTTTTAGTAGCATGAAACGACTGGGAATATTTATATTCCCCCTGGATGGGATGTTAGTCTATCACAGGTTATTAATCAGTTAATGCCGGTACCCATTTGTACTCCTGGGCGGAGAGGCAAGTGGGGGTGAAGTGGCTTGCTCAGGGACACAACATACGGCCGGCAGCTGGATTTGAACCCCTGACCCTCTGATCATGAGTCATAAACCCTAACCACCAGGCCACCCTCCCCACAAGATGAGCAGAGTACTTAATCCACAGTTGGAAATGCAGACCAAGTCCTCACAAGTTACCACAAGTCATCACACATCATCACAAGACAATTACAAGTCAGGCAGTCTCCAGTAACAAGCTAATGACAAGGCATTCCTTTGCCGTTGGTTATCCCTGTCGCTTGGTTGATTGAGTCTACACACAGTGGGGCTTCAGATACTAATATACTTTTTGAGTACACACCCACTTTATAGACTATGATGTACTGTGTGCAGAACCTGAAGGTGAGAATCAATGTCAACAGCATCCCAGATACAGAGCTGAAACATTTAATGATGCCACCTGACGGCATTTTGACGGAGCACGCATCGATACTTGCTGGTATCTCCGAGCCTGTTTTTGTTATTTCAATTCAGTTACGACGAATGGAAGTAAAGTGTACTCATGTCTATCCAAGCAATGCAAAACCATTGCCCTCTAACTCCGCCTAAACGCTCAAGATCTATTTGCTACAGAGAGCACACCACAACCCAATGTGCATGGAGGATTAACATTCACCGAGCATCATTCGCCAATGTTCCTTGAAGAGGAATACGCAGGATGGTAAATGGCATTCAAGTGTCTCTAACACCTTAAAATGGTCAAATTCCCTGCGGATAAAACTGCAGTGCCATTACATTGACAGCAATATTGAAGTACGTAACGTACATGCACTTGAACACAAGTTGAAGTAATTTTTTTTCCATACTTCATAAATGTCCTGTACGATTCTGCTAGCCTCATGCGCATGCTACTTTCACCAAGTGCACTCGAGTTATTTGCATAAGAGACCATATGTGATTTAGCATTTTTGAAATCCTCTAATATGTCGGTTCAAAACGATTAGGCGTACTACACTGGCCACATGCATTTTAAAAGTTGCTTACTGATTTCTTCAATGCTCACAATGAAACAGTGGCATTGAACTTTGGTCAACACCGGAATACATGTATGCAAATCATTTCGCAAGTAAATTTCTGTGTTTCACATGTGATAGATGTTTGTATGTTCCCTCTATGTATCACGGCATGTATTCATGGGCACGAAACACTTGGCAAGCTGTAATCGGAAATGAAAATCAAATTTAAATTTGTCACGTACGAATTAACCTGGATAGATACAAACAAGTCTGATGCCTGATTTACCGTAGATTTCCCAATTCGCCAAGACAAATTATATTCAGAAGGAGAAAACTCAAATCCAAATTGGAAATAATTGGGTTATTTTTTTTCATTTGGACACAAGTTGGAGACGGTGTCAGGAAGTCAGTGGAGTAATCTGTGATTCACGGGCACGAAACACTGGGGCCCGAGTTAATCAACTGCAGGACGAATTAGTTCACTGCTTAACGGTGCAGCCGTCCGATTACACACTCGTACGCTTTCAAGTAGCGCGGTGTAAACAGGCCGGTCATTTTTGTCGGAGGCAACCGAGGACAGGCTTTGGAGAGACGGATTTGTCCCAGGAAAATTGCTGTTTTGATTACGGGTTCCGCGGGGAGATCCAGGTATCAATGCGTCAGGAAAATCAGAATTATAGGCTCTCAGAGAGGGGCACAAATTGGAAGGGGAGCAGAAATTGAGGTGGACAAAACATTCGGTTAATTGTCTCCGAGTTAAATTTAGCAGGGGATCCTGTTTCTTGGGATACATAACCACCAAACGGAAATGAAAAATATCTGTAAAAGGTGAAGCAGACTTGTCTGGCCTGGGTTATTAAATTACGTCTAGAGCTAGACAATACCCATATCAAGGAAGTTGAAGATATCTAAGCGGGTGGCAAACTGATCCAAACGTAACGAGTTTAAAGGTAGAGTATATCATTTGCAGCTATCCAAAAAGTAACTGAAAAAATAAGTGTTGAAAAGCATATTCGGTTTAAAGATGGTAATGGCACTAAACTACCTGTGAAATTATTCTTTCTGGCATGCTGTCATTTTGAGGAAAACAATAAAAGAAGGTAATTTTTTTTTTTTGTAAAAGAAGGAAATTTCTGATAGTACATGTAGTTCATTGCACTGCACTTGTCGCAGTTGATCCTCATGTATTTTTCTTTCAATATGATCAAATAGGCTAATATCTTGTTTGCAAATTATTCAGAACGTTAATAAATTATGGTATTTAACTAACAATGCTCAGAATTGACATTAATCTTCCCACTTGAGGCATAATAGCTTGGAAATGTGCAAACTTGTACATGTATATGTGAAGTATTTGTATGCTAGAAATTATCAATGGTGCATATTTTTGACTAATTCCATAAATTATTCATATGTGACCTTTCGGAAACCTCCACCTAGTGGAGGCATTTTCTGCAACAAGCTAAGATATATTAGTGACTTTATCAGATTTACATGTTTATTCCAATTTGCATTAACGACGTTACGGACTTTAATTGAATCAAAAAGTAAATTCACTTATTTTGATGAGACCTTCTGGTCGGGTGTCCCGTGGTCTGAAGTGGCCGGACACTTCATGAATATTTCATTGTCAATAATTTTTCAGAGCAGTGTGCCATTTCTTTTGGGAGTTCACCAACTACATTTGTAAACCTTCTTCTCTGGCTCTAGAATTATTTATGAGCCTCTAAGTCCAAACCAAATGGACATGTGCCAAACTGTGGTGTCGTGGGCTCCGAACGCGTGCAGGAAAAGACTCGTTTACCACTTTTGAAAGCCCCTTGGACGGGATACAACTTGTGCACATATTGGTTCACGCACATATAGCGCATACTTTGAATGTGCCATAGCGTCTTCGCGTGAGCATCAGACGTCATCGGAAATGCATTCACATGTCTCTCCCAGTGGTCTCCCCCAACTTTCCCTTTCTTACCATTGAGGGGGTACTTGGGCACGGAGCCTATAGTAGAGGATTTAATTTTCTTGATACAGAATATAGACCTTTTTTCATTGAGACAGAGTCCTGAAGTTATAGGACTAATATCTCCTGAAGCCAAAGTGCTGAGATGAAGTCAATATTTGGCAAAAAAAACCCTTTGTGTACACAGACTTTAAATTATATTTTCAACAAACTTAACTTTAGCCCCAAACAGATATATTGGCTCCAACTGGCTCCCTCTTAAGACAACAAGCCTATATAAACAGATACTTAATTAAAAGTACATTTAATTGAGGCACTAATTAATTCCAATAATCAGTCTTGTTTGCACAAGGCTTCGGTGCAAACAAGTGCTCCAATCAAGTACTTTTTTGAAGTCCAACAAAGTCCAATGATAAATTTAACGTGGTATAGTTGGAAATAAGTTTGCGGTCAGATAGAGTACTCAGACTTCGTATTAGGAGTACATGTAATAAGAATTGAAGTATCTTATCAAGGAGGAGTTGAAAATGTCCACATATTTGCACTGTCCAAGTATATTTGCACATTTCTTGTTAAACAGTGTCAAGTAGTTTGATCAAAACACTCAGTGTCAGCCAACACAGCCTTGGAGCTAATTACAATATAAGGTTATCTTACCACTAGGCCAGGGCGAGTAGTCAATTTTTCTATTCAAGTACTCACAAAAAAGTTACTTGCGAGTAGCGAGTACTCCCCATGTAGTTAACCAAATTCCCGTAAAAGCAGAAAAATGACATACACTAGTATGACTTGTTCAACTTACAAGCAAATAGCATGCAAGTCACATCACATTCTTCAGCACTGAGATATCCTTACTGTGCAACGTTTTGGGTCATTTTATACTTGAATGTTCTTCTTTTTTTTGATGAATGGAATCCTAGGGAGAGAGAGGTGGAGGGAGTGATTCCCTGTTTGCAGGGGACATATTAAGCCGTGAACCCTAAACCCTAACTTGCTACTCGCGAGTACCCGCTTCTACTCACGCCAGGATGAGTTCTCAAGTAGGTGAAAAAACAGCGAGTAGAACAACAAGTAGCATTTACTCGTGAGTACTCGAGTAATCGAGTTACTCATCCAGTGGTAATTAACACCTTGTATGCTATTATGAATGCCGTGTGTGAACAGTAGATGACGCTTCTCGACTACTTTGAGAGCCCCAGGGAGGGACACACACACAAACGTGTGTTCACCGTCGATGGTGGATGTCCTATTGTCCTTCTTTTGTTTGTACTCGAACTTTTTAGGAAGACTCCCATATGTTTTGTACATGACCCCAATCGCGGACGTATGCTGGGAATCGTGGATGATATTGTTCTCTTTTGTTCTCTGGTATGTTTCATCCACGGTTTGAAGAGATGAACACGTACACCGCGTACTGCTTCGCGTGCATAATGGTGTGATGGATGCATGACTTATTTCAGACTTATTATTTTTTCGTGAATGTCAGGCGGGATCGGAATTGTCAGATTTGCATTCAAATTTCCCTCCCAGTGGCTTCCCCAAACTGTCCACTCGCAGCTGTTGAGGGGGTACGTGTAATGGTGCATACAAGGTCCATGTCGCCTTATATTTCACTGTATTCTCGAAAGAATGCCTAGAACACTGGTCACAATGTGCACATTCCACAACGTACCAAGAAGGGAGTCCGTGATTTGATGCCTATGATGAAGACATCTTGAGGAATTACAAGATGTACATTAAGAAGGTCAAACAGTGGCACCAACAAGATACATTTCTTTACGACTTTCAGTCTGATCCTCCAAACTTATACCATTTTTTATACATGTACAAGGACCTTTTACAAACAGAGCACATGCATCATTTTGAGGAAGACACGGGATCACCGTTCTGCTAATTTACTTCTGTTTATCCAGCAGCTTGACAAGACAGGAATTCAAATATAAACGCCAAGACCGCAGCCAAACGTGCCAGGGAGGATAAGTATGACGGTCATCAGCACGCGCAGCTTTTGATGGGAGCCATATGACAGAAGAGGTCTAATGACTGGTGATATTGTTGGCAGTGTCTCTCTATCACAGGCTAAGCTCCATTACACGTATCATGTGTTGATTGCATTCACCGGATACCGAGATTTTCAGCAATGTCAACTCTGCTAATGGGGATGGTGGCGACCAGTAGAATGCACACTGTGTACAGACTGGTGATATGGCATTGTGGGTTTGTGTACTAGCTTTTCTGCGACGCCGTACGTGTGACTATAAAGTGTAGTCTCTTCTTAATACGATAGTGCCAGCGCCTCTCTGTCTCACGCACGACTACGTTCATGTTGTCTTTCAATTGAATAGGTGTAAGATTGCACCACATGTTGACTTGTTTAGACACAGGGGACCACTGTCAAACTGTGCACTTTAACTTGTGTAAAGATTCTTTAACTGATGCTTTCAGAGTGTAGGGGCATAGAGCTAAGGCCTAGCTCTATGGTAAGGGCAAGTTCACACTACATGTATGTGCAAAAGCGAAAGCAACTTTTGGACGCTGCAAGGTACAAAGTTTTCCCTCGATGCAGCCATAGACTAGAATCGTTTACTTTGTCATGTTTACATACTGTACAGAAGTAGGGCAATTCCAAGCAAAAGTAGCCAGCAGAAAGTAACCAGAAATTTAAGCATCAAAACCTAAATTATGGTATAAAATTGCAGGGTGCAACAAGGTCTTTCATTTAAGTGGTGTGCCAGTGAGTTGGGATATGGATAAGTGTGTTTTTGTTTGTTTAAAAACGTTTTTTTTTCAGGCTAAAATTATGGATTTTAGGTAGTCATTTAGGCACCTTGTTTTCAAATGCAAAATGCACGTGTTATTGTGAGCTTTTGTTTTTACGGCAGAAACAAAAGGTTCGTATTTTATGCCAAAAGAAACGTTTTTGTAAATGGGTTAAGAATATCATCATTTCCAACTGATTATTTTCTACTTTGTACTTATGCAATTTCAGACATGTACTTCCGACACCAATAAATTTACGTCTGACAATTGCATAATGAATGCCATTTCTTCAAGTCACAATCAGGATGTTTTGAGCCGATTTCTACTTCAGCTAAAAACTTGGATGAATAATTTCCTTTCTAAGTCATTGTAGTAACTAACCGATACCTTTTATCAGAATTAAAATCCACTTTACGATTATAACTATATTTATGCACATGTTGAATTGTCCAAAAAGTACATGTATGTACGACACCGTGGAACTGCCCAACAGCAGAACATTTCCGAAAGAGAGGGGGCACAGTACTGTACACAAACATGTATGTTTTCTTAGCTTTATAGGTCCATGGAGGTAGAATTCGAAAGAAGGGTGGGGGAGAAATTGTGGCCAAAATTGTCCCTTTACAATACCTCAGCTTCCCTGTCGTCCATGAGAAAAGACATGAAACTTTCCAAGATCTGTGCACAGTTTGTACATGTACGTGAGCATCACACCAATTTTGGTCGAAGGCTATATATTGATCAGAATTCTGATATAATCGACCTTCATCCTCAGAGCTCAAGCTCATTAGACACAGTTACTAATGCCTGGCTGCACTTCTGCATCACCAAACTCCTTGCCATTAAGTTAATGTGTATGTGGTTTGCCTGTCTGAACCCTGCGAGTGAGAGTGAAAACATTAAAACTAGCAAGAGTGGTCTCGTGTGGAATCATTATCTTGATGATTCAGGATTCCTGGCTCTATGGTGATACCATAATGTATCATGAAAGTACATGTAGCTGTTTGAAGATAGGAACAGCTGAACTTCAGGTATGTACACGGGCCGTCGCCAGCCATGAGTGTTGGGGGGGGGAAGTACCAACTAGGGAGCCCACTACCATAAAAAAAAAAAAAAATACACATGTATGGCTTTTGCCGTTGGGGGTGGGGGGGGGGGGCAACTGCTCGGAAAGGGGGGCCCGGCCCCACCAGGCCCCCCACCCCCACCCTTGGCGACGAACAAAGTACGCACAACTATGAGAGTGGACTGTTTAAGGTAAGACAACTGTCTGAAGAGTGTTCAATAACAAAAAGGAAGAAGAATGAATTATCTTTATCACATTTGTTGAGGAAACGGTATGATTTGGTCACATGCCGATTTCTAGCTGGAAAGAACCCGCTACTTCGTTCAGCAGTACTTGTGTAACTCTGTGTCGTTTGAAATATTTCACGATGGTACATGTACAATGAATCAGAAAATAGAAAAACAACAACTACCGGTACTACCAGTACAAATCGAAAACCACAGAACTAAGAAGATGGCATGTACGTACATGTACATCTTCACGTCTCGCCGTTCTGTGTCTGGCATTGTGCATGCATACATGTACAATACCATATACCATCCAAGGACACAAAAATCAAAAATAGACACGCCACCTAAATATCTTCACAGCAGTTGTGCCATATCACTTCCATTGATAGCATGCTGACAATTTTACACCAGAAAATTTCCCAGCAGGAGGTCTGCAACTAGTCCACGAACCTTCCACTGCCACGGTCACCCAAGTCCAATGAGCAATGACCAATAAAGATACAAAAAAATTGGCCTATATTGTCATTTTATTGTTAGGCGTCACCACAGCAACGGTAATCAAAAACAGGCCTCAAAGAGGCACACCATGCCTTCGCATCTATTTGCTTTGATGAAGAGGATTAAGACACCAGTTTGAAAATTGGTCGGCAACCACACGCACTTAGGAGCTGCCTAGCGCACGTTGAAAAAAATGGGGTCAAGCAGTTTTCCGAACACTGGGTAAACATTATTAAAAAGGAATTTCACACATTTGGTGTTGTTGACTTTTTTGTTTATAGGCTTTCCTGGTGATAACAACTGGTTGTGGAGTGTTTGCTACAAAGTGCAATGTCCACTAGAAGCGACAGGGAAGTTATACTGCCAAGATGAATTAATCCGGTTGTTGAGACACTGCCTTGGACACTACGGGAATGCGACTGCAGTCTTTCCCTGGAGGTCAAGTGGGGTAAATTGGGGAAATTGACTGCCTTGCTCAAGTTGATATTTGAGACCAATTTTTTTTCTTCTTTAGACAAATATGGAGTTATCTCTTATTGGTGGTATTGGTTGACATTTAATCTGGATTGTGCATGAAGGGCTTGAAATAGCAGAAAAGGAATTTTTTTTTACCTCCTCCCGCCCAGCCTGTCCTAAAATATATAACAGTTATTTATTTTGGGCCGCCCTAATTGTCACATGAAACAAATGTTGACGATTCACTTTGATCAGTTATCCTGTTTTCCAAAAGCTTTCAGAAAATATTGAACAGTTGTCTTCACTGCTTTAATAATCAGTCAAATACAAACATTTCATCAACAATGGACCACAAGTCGTGAACTGCATACGTTGTATATGCAGAGAAGTGCTTGACAAACAGAAGGGCAGATATGTGTGTCTATCCGAAAAAGAGGATTATATCTAAAACATTGCATTTCTAATGAAAAAGAAAAATGAAACTTGAATGGCAACTGTCAACATTTTGACGGCAGAAAAGCAGATTTCATTTTCGCTGCAAGCTTTGCTTAATCTAAATATTTTCCTGTGTTGCTGACTATGTACAAATGTATGCAAAAATCTTTCAAGTACTGGAAGAATGACTGTAAACACCACCGCCAAGCAATTAGCTGTTGATGCAAATTTTGTAAAATCTGCGTGACGTGCATGTATCTACACTGTATCCTCCAATCTTAAGAGGCTCGGTTGAGCAATGCAAATATCGCGAGCCGAGACTCTAACATTGTACTTGATCATGTTGATAGGCTGGCGGACTCAATAACATCAATCACAAAACACACTTCTCGCCCGGTGGCCCTTCTAATATAGACCCAATTATGTTTCGGTTTTACCCCATCACGCCACACTTGACTCGGGAGTGAGATTCGGAGCGACACAGCACCTTGATGAAAATAAAAAAGGTCAGCCTTAAGACACGGCAACCCGATATAAACACAAGTTTGTTTTCCCTCAGCCACGGATTCAAAGAAGGAAAGAAAGAGAGAGAGAAAAAAAAGGAAAATCGTAAAAAAATAAAAAATTGGCACACAGCTTGAGGCGTTTTTAATTTCTACTTGTTTCCTGTTTTACATAGCCCACCTTTTCATATTTTTCATCGGTGCCCAGGCAGGGCCGGGAGCCGCTGAGTATCTCTAACTTCAATCTAACCTCTCTTATCCGCAGGTTCATCACTTTTTCAGAAGGAAAAAAATATATCGTCAAGATCGGAACACCGGCACCTCTCCAGACAAAATACAGTGATTAAATCAGTGGCCAGCCGCGCTACTGGCCTCGCATACAACAGTGTATACATTCTCCGTGAATTGAATGCACGCGGATACAACCGATTCAGAGGTTGATAAACGGACCAATTTGCTGCTCCCTACTCTTCAATATCGCACAAATCTTTCATTTTTTTCCAAGGCTGGCGACAAAAGCACCTTTCGATTTTCTTCCGAGCCGAGGCACATGGTTATTCCGATATAAAGATGTTTACACTGTGGACAGAAATTTCATGCTGTTATGAACACACATGCATGCTTGTTTCGCATATCAGATAATACTCGGTCCAACGCAGCTTGAGCACTTGAATACTAAATTATTCAAAAATTGACAGCCATAAAAGATGTTCATTAAGCCTTTAGCGATTGAATTAAATTGTATACAGCGTATTTACTCCTCCATGAATCAATAAAACCATAGAGTTTAGTGCTGGGGTGATTTGGGGCAATTTGAGGAGTAAAATGGCTGCTCGGTTGTGGGCGCAATGAGGCCCAATGGGTTAAGGGGAAAAGAAACAGTACCCCCGGTATGTACACATACACTCAAGTACAGCTTCTTTAAAAAAACTATGCACATACTCAATCAAAAGATTGAACATTCCAACACTAATACAGTTCAGGAGCTCAACAATTTCTGTATGTGCTTCATCTGAACAATTACCAACATACCAGCGTGACCTGATGATGAGGTCAAAGCAGAGAGTCAGCCCAGCAAATTAGCAAACACAATCCCATTATCTGCTTGTTGGCACTGCATTCCAAACACCTGCCCATCATGACATGGGGGACTTGGCAAAGTCAACTGACAAGCAATTAAGGTCTGGTTGACAAACCAGAGTGGCATTCATGAGCCGCTGCTAAGTGCAGAAATGATTTGCTCAGCAAAAAATGGATTACCAGCCAAAATAGCATGCAATGTACCGGTATATTGTTTGTCGCTGGTTGCCAGTTAATTTTTGCTATGTATCTGCTAAGTAAGGCTTCGTCCGAATGACTTGGCTGAGGCTTGAAATCATTCACGTGCCAATGGGAAGCCGCTGCAATTGACAAGTGTGTAATTTCAAGCCGTGGCCAAGTAAATCGGATGCGGCTTAATATTTTCTGCTTAGTACATTTAGTTCCATGCATGAAATTGAGCTCAGGCTGCAAGTGTAATCAAGCATATACACAGAAGGCTCCTCAAATATTGTTATCTGTATTGCAGTCCGTTGGGACTTGAGAGTCAACTCTGATATTGCTCCTCGCAGAGCCTTGAGGGCATTCAAACATGGCTTGTCACACCTCTAGTCCTGTGTTTGAAACATTTGATTAAACTGGAGGATTCAGGACTGTTAGGGTTACTAGCAAAGTATAATGTACAAAGCGGAAGGAAAGACTTGGACAAATAAGGATTAAATTTACGTGTTTGCCCATATAACCACATGCTTGCTTAAATGTAACGTTCGCAAACATCAAAAAACAAAACTACCAAATTGTTATGAAATACCTTACATGACTGTGAATAAGTGAATAGCAGTCTCAAGCATTTTGCGAAATCATGGCACCTGGTGTACTGTCATTTTCAAGAAAAGTGGATTTTTTGTACTAATTTCCAACGGTGGTCGGCCAAACACCTGAATTTTTTTCAAATATTGCCCCCGATTTACCCAATTTAGTTAGTCCACATTTTGTTTGCAATCGGTTACACATCCCTGCAAGCCAGCTAGTCTGGTTCCCCGACCTGACAATTCCCAGACGTTCATAACTTACTCTGCTTCTTCTGAAGTAGGGTCAGAGAACCCGACAACAAGAACAGCAATTTTTTTCTTGGATTTTCCAGCATCTATGAACACAAAACTTTCAACAGGTCAGTGTAATAATATTTGCTATAAAATAGTAACCTCCGAATCCATCCATTTCTGAAAATTACAGCCAAACAAATGTTGTTCATTGTATTAACACTACAAATTGCACACTGAGGATAAAGTAAATACGCTTTTACAAGTATGACATCTCCTCCACTTTACTTTAATTAATTAAAGACCAAGACCTAATTACAGTACAGTGAGCTGCCAGAACTTTAACAAGCACAGAAAAAAAATGTATATGCAAAAACAGGTTATCAGCAGCAAATTCTTGTGATATACTTTGCTTCTGAATATTCTCAGCCAATTTGTATTGGCACATGAATGGGGAGTGTGGCCTAGTAAAGGGTTTGTGACTCATGATCAAAGGGTCAGCTAGGGGTTTGAATGCAGCTGCTGGTCATATGTTGTGTCCTTGGGCAAGCCACTTCACCCCACTTGCCTCTCTCCACCCAGGAGTATGAATGGTACTGGCGTTAACAGGGGAGTAACCTGCGAGGGACTGGCACCCGATCCAGGAGCAGTAGAAACATTCTCAATCGAGATAAACGCCGGCCTGATGGGCCACATTGGCTCTTACTTTTCTACTTTACTTATGGCACAGGAAGATGATCAGTCATTGCAACGGTCCACTGAAACTGCACATGGTGCTGAGCGATTAATCAAATTGCTGCATTAGAATGTAGGCTTCAAAATAGGCAACAGTGTACCGTACGGCACTCCCCAGGGATAAGATTTTTTTTAAATGTTTTGTGGGTGAGTAATGATCATGGGTAACGAAGACATCAAGCCGTGAGCTCCCATATTAGGGATATACAGCGTGTCTCCCTGAGTTGACTGTTACATTTCATTTTAAACAGTGAAGAGTTCTTCATGGCTAATCTTTGGAAAAGCCAAGCACATGAAGACTCATACATGCACCATGCAAAACAGGAATGTCACATGATCAACTGGAGTCGGCTCTTTCATTTCATTTTAAACTGCCAAAACAGCGAACAGGTAAACGGAGCTAGAAGACCTGTACAGATTTACTAGGATAATGACTAGATTTGCCCGAGACTGAAGCTAAACATCCAGTGCAATGTTGAATCCAGATGACAGATAAAGGAACATCAGACCAATGTAAGCAGCCCTGACATCACGATTGAATCGAAATGATCACATTTTATAAAGTTCAGGTTCCTTTTGCCAAAACTGATTACTTCAAAAATTCACACTACATGTACATGTACATGTATGCAGGTACGGCACCAGACTTTTCAGGCTGGGGGATTTGGAGGCATGGGGGGGTGGGGGTGGATTGGGGATCGCCGGCCTGGGGAGGGGGGGGTGGGAAATTTGGGAATTTTTGGGATGATAGAGGCAAAATGGTGCCACATTGATGTTGTTCGATCTGAAGATAAGTTGAAGAAAGATATATTTTGAGTAATATTTTTTAACATTTTTGCAGAATTTTTTTTATTTTTTTTAAATCAGAGATGGGGGCATGGGGGCACTAGGGGTTTTTCCAGGGGGAGGCCCCTGGCACCCCCTTGGCGACGCCACTGCCGGTATGTCCATACTGCAAACGACTGAAATGCCATAGCACTAGCAGGCGATACTGTTCGCCTTCCGGAGGGTTTTGAAAATTCCACAAAAACATAATTTGTTTAATGAACCCCGTCCCGGTAGGTTTATGCCATTTTCTTTTTATTTTAAACTTAAATACATAAAACTTTTTAAGCTCTGTGTTAATGTCATTACAAGGCTCTTTGACATTGAGGGCGCCAGACGACTAAAAACTGACTTGACTAATCAGCAGCTTTGTCAGTTCATTTACATGTACAGGTGCATACAATTATGAGTGATGAGTTCAATAACAGGTATACACATAACAAAAACAATTGCATATCAAAAACAAAATTACCAAATAGTAAAAAGGGCACTCAGGTGTCAGTGCTCTCAGTGATTTTTGACTGTTACTGCATGGCCCCATAGAGCCTCATCCCAGTTGCTCATCAAATCAACAGTACCAAATCAATGGGAAAGAGCCTGGCCATATACCAATAAAGTGTCCACAATATCTTCAATCAGACTACTCTGCGCTACTGCTGGGCAAGTAACTCGCTTACTCGAGTACTCACGAGTAGATTATGCTACTCATTCTACTCGTGGTTTTTCATCTACTCGAGTACTTGTCCTGGCAGAGTAGAAGCAGGTACTCGTAGTAGTAGTCGAGAGTATCCGAGTACTGAGTACTCTGAGTAGTAGTTTATGCCACTGTCTACTCGTGGTTTTTCATCAGAAGCAGGTACTCACGAGTACAATTTAGGGTTTACTTAGTGCAGGGTTCGAATTAGCGGTAGCCTGCTAGCCAAATGCTGGTCAAAACAGCGGCGGGCTAGTCAAACTATTCTTTAAGTAGCCCAGCTGGCTACTTGAAAAAAATTATTGGGATACGGCAAAGATGAAAGAACAGGAAGAAATAAATCATGAAATTCAGAAAGCAAACCTGTATCGATTTGTGTATAATTTTATCAACTGCTTCACAGGTTAAATTATCAGATCTGTTTATTAAAAACACTAACAAAATTGCCTCGGAATAGATGAGAAATTAGTTGGAAATGGATAAAAACGTATTTTACTTACGACATGTTTTCGTAACTAGGTCTCCTTGTTCGATCACGTCTGTTTTCACAATCGCATACTTGTACATGTACGTGTGTGAGTACGAAAATGATAACGATGCAAATATTTAACTACCTACATCTGATGGATTCTAGATTTATTCAGGCTTGTTTGGATCACGTTTTCATACAATTCCTATCAATGGTCATTTTAGATTTGTTTGTAAGTGATCAAGTTTCACGAGTCCACAAAGTTTCGGAAGTGAGAGGTCAATTTTTGGCACGATATTTCACTTTTGAGTTATGGCATTTTTCAGTTTCCATAAAATTCCGAGGGTGCTTTTTTAAAAGAAATCAGTCAAACTGATTGCACAAATTCTGACCTCTACATGTTCCTTTTCCTTTTCGAGGGGGCTCGAAATGCCACAGGGGTCAACTTTCAGGCTCTATACACGTTTTACATGTATGCACATAAAAGAAAAGTATGCGGGCTAGTGAAAATGCCCGCAGGCTATTTACACGTAAGAGTCTGTTTCAGTAGCCCGGCTAGCTAGTGAACAAAAAAGTTAAGGTCGAACCCTGACTTAGTGTTCACAGCTTAATATGTCCCCTGCAAACAGGGAATACTCCCACCACCTCTCTGTCCCTTCGTCAAAACAAAAAATTCAAGTAAATGACCAAAAGATCATACAGTAAGGATAGCTCAGTGCTGAAAAAAGTGGTGTGACTTGCACACTATTTGCTTGTACATGTAGTTACTTCCCGTCATACTAACATACATTTCATTTTTCTGCTTTTATGGGAATTCGGTGGGAACTACTCGTGAGTAATCGACTACTCACGAGTAATTTCTTTGTGAGTACTTGAGTAGAAAAATCCACTACTCGCCCAGGCCTACTCTGCACTGCAACTTACTACCAGATGTTGTCAGAATATGTCACAGCTAAGGTATTAACTGGGACAACCAACAAAAAATTGCTCACTTTCTTTGAAGCTAATGTACACTGATTCATTTTAGGGAGACGGAATCCCACTTTGCAGACCAATTAGCGATGTAAATTGTTTTGACACTCTTTACCGTCCGCTCTACCTCGCACAACAATCTGTTATTGAAGAGAGTTACTGCGGTCCGAGCCGTTATGGAAGAACTATAAGTGAGTGCGGTAACTTGCCCATAAATGATTGATCATGTAACGCCTGCCGGATTACATGCATCTCTGGGCACTGCGACTGAAGCACTTTTATTTTTCCTTTGAACAAAAATATAAGGCACGGACACTCCGTTGCCATTCCAGTGAGAACAGCAAATGGTTTTTAGAAGCGTCTGAGGAGGTTCGGTGTGCATGTGGCGGATAAGAAATAAAGTAATGTCAGACTGATAACATCATGCATGCAAACACGTGGATTAGACTGCCCGGGAGACACTATGCAATATGAATGTTTAATGGTTAAAAAAGGGGGAAACTTAAGATTCGGTTCTTTTGACGACATTCCACTCCTAAGGTAAAATGGCAGTTGACTTACATGCATCTGTTGCAAAGTGCTTGTTAATTTGTGGTCTTGGTGAACCATGTTAGTTCATGGCCATGGGGGACATCGCAGGTGTCTTCACGTGCATACCAATTGGTGCGTGTATGGAACCTGAATTATCTTGTTTTTGGGGTGAAATCCTTTGCTCCTTTTTACACAATATAAATTATGTCTCATAATTGGGTTCTCATATTCATGTACAAGTTGCTATGTAGCTGTTCTATACAGAGTATCAACAAGATGCATTCTACAGGTAGAATTACATCTATAGTAAAATTGAAGCTGGTCTTGGTTCTAAGACGTCCTTAGCGGTGCGATGTTAAGTCACGCCCTGTTGCAATGCAAAACTCCCAAGACGTTCTTTGCGTGCGGTTCGTCAACCAAGTAGTTCGTGAGTTGGAGCATACTTGCTGCTGTGCGGCACAAAGGCTGTACCATCTATCACAAACTATCCCGCTAAGAACGGCTTCCACAACTACTAAACTCAAGCTGGTACATGTACACGGAATATAAAGTCCACAAATACAATGTAATATCTCTGAAGTGTAATATGACTTAAACACATACCATCTTTTCATACCGTGGACAAAAAATACCAGAGAACAAAAAGAGAACATCATCCACAATTCCCAGCATACGTCCGTGATTGGGGTCGTGTCCAAAACCTATGGGAGTCTTCCTAAAAAGTTAGAGTACAAACAAAAGAGGGACAACAGGACATCCACGATCGACGGTGAACACACGTTTGTGTGTGAGTACAAAAGGCAAAGGGATAAGCGTGCTCAGACGTCACCCGGAGGCAAGTCAAGGCAATCTTGACATCTTAATTTGTCGGCCATGCATTATCACAGCCTAGGGCGCGAACTGGTCAACAAAACTTGAGTAACCTTCGCTTCCTTCCTTGTCGTCAGGTCAATCACAACCTACTTGTAGTGAAAGTAACAGGGGATGGACAATGAAAAGGAATACCCTCATCATGGTACACTTGAACAACTCGTCACTGCACCTGAGACTTGTTGTCTTACGATTGACTTGTGAAACTCTGACTGTCCTCTTGCCAATAAAAGGACTAAGTTAGGAACACAACTTGATGTGCGTATGTAATTGGTATTAAATCCACTGGCCATCCGATTTCATGCACCTGTAAGACACAAGAAGCTCCACTAAAGCACTTTAAAATTGACCACAACTCTTCAAGTTTCCATCATCACTCAAGCAGAAATGGGATTTGAAACTACCCACGGAGTCCTGATCAATCTGATGCTCATGCAGTGGGAAGTAGAAAGTACCGTCAAAATGATAACATCGAGCATAATAAAAACCACTCTCGCAGGGGTTTGGATACAAATACCTATGATCAATGTAAAGCTGGATACAGGATTAAGGCAAATGTACTCCGTGGAGACAGTGCACTTTGTAAACTGTCACATTATTGCAAGGACTGCATAACAGATGGTTTTCAGTGTCAATATGGAGCGTGCCTCGTTCCGTTCTTGTCAAAATAATCCCGGCGTGAAATGGTTAAGAGTCAATATTATTTTCCTTTCAGAGAAGCTGAATAGTAGCAATTTTCTTTTGTTTGCTGAATATGACCAAAAATGAGAAACTCTCTTACAAGTACGTAACGATTCAGTCAGTCTTGTTCATTTTGGAAGGGAGTAAGGTTGGGGTAGTGGTTTGTTCCATATCTTCCACCTCTGTGACCAAGGTTCAAATCCACCGTAGGTAGAAGAGGGTTCCTAGGATTTCTGTGGAATATCCCTCCAGGGTTATCCTTCCCTCTCTAAAATCGAAAAAATTTTTCATCATTATCTCCTCTTTAGGTTTCTTGTGGTTTCCAAGGCAACAACCCATGGTTTCATAAGTTGTCAGAATTACACTATAAAGCTAAATAAATATATATATTCTTCATAGGGCAAGGACGCTAAGCATCAGTGTGCTCAGTGCACTTGAGTGCACAAGTTACTTTTCGCACTTTCACTGTATGCGTTCATGGTCACTGTTGTGTTAACTGCACTGTCTTTTAACGACACATGTGAGACACACACATGTGCATGACCTGACTGCTCATCAAGCTGCATATTACTTGAGTTGATGCACCGTGTTTACACATCATTAAAACTGTTGGACTGTTATTAGACAAGAGTTTACAGGTTCCTGGCCACTTGGTACGACTAAATGGTCTTTATAGGTAAATGTACTTGTGAAAGAGTTCCATGCACTTTTTTGTATTTGAATCAATGGTAACTGATTCCAAATCAAAGTAGTACTTTCTACTTACAATTTTGCAAAATGCTGCAATGTGTGGATATTTGAGTCAACTCAAGTCAAATTAAACCAACAATGGCATTTTTTTCACTGTTTTCTTCCCTTGCGATCTTACTTTTGATTTTACTTGTGACTGACTTGGTCAGCTCTGCAACCAACATCACTGAATTGTGATCACTTTGTGCAAATGAGCAATAAATGCCAGGTTTTTCAGTTCCCTTAAGAAATGCCACTGTATCTTGTAGTAAAGTCTACATGTAGTTCTTAAGAACTTGACGTTCTTAAGAACTTAACTCTTACGAACTTGACGTTCTTAAGAACTTGACATTCTTAAGAACTTGACGTTATTAAGAACTTAACGTTCTTCACCAGTTCGCACCAAGTTCTTAAGAACTTGACGTTCTTAAGAACTTGACTCTTACGAACTTAACGTTCTAAAGATCTTGATGTTCTTAAGAACTTGACTTCTTAAGAACTTGACTTCTTAAGAACCTGAATAAATTCAAGTTCTTGAGAATTTGCTGCCTCATAATGTAATACATGTTGACGAACTCAGTGTGCGAAGTTGGTGGCATATATGTATGCTCCAGACCTTTACAAAAAGTTCCTATATATTCACCAAACTGCTTTAGAAAACTTTTCAAAGAGAATATTCCGTTCACTGTTCCTGGATTTTGGTACAGTCACGTGTTTCTTCTGCTCATTCGTTTTTCACCATCAATACTCTTCTCCAATTTGTTTGATTACCGGTTTTCTTTCAACACGGTAACACAGGCAACCATTCATGGTATTTTCTCCACAGGGTTTACTTGATATACCAATCCCACCTCGGGATACGCTTAAATTTCACAGCTTTGTTTCCAATCCAAATTTGATAGTTCATTTTTTTTTTTCATGAGGATGAAATTAGAGCCACCGGAGGTTAGGCGTTAATGAATTTCTTTTGACAGATGCACGAGTTCCAATAACATTGCGCATCAAAGATCGCATTGAATCTTGACAAATCCGGTGTTTGCCACGCGCAGCGCATTGACGTTTTTTTGTATTCCGGAATCGCTCGCAGCTTTTTCTTCCAGGTATCAAGTTGTATGCCGACGCCTATCGGTGTTTTATCTTCAAAAGCGGGACTGCAGTGTCGATTGCACTGCGGCTGATGCTAAAATAGTGCACCACCTTTTCAAAGTCTTATCTTCAGACAAAGGGATGGATACCGCTATAGTAGGACACAGACATTTGGAAGATACACCAGTGACGGCAAATGCCGAATACACATTGTACGATACCTACTTGAGAGCAATTCTTGAATACCAATGGCATAGACGCTTCATCCGTTTTAAAAACCTTCTGTTTATCTTAGAGATCTCAGTTCCAAAGTAACTAACTACAAGTCCAACAATAAGCCAGTTTGGTATTCAACCTGCTCATATGCACCCATTTGGTGATGTGAAGTGTGCCACTAGGGGACAACAGCTTATGGACACGAGTCATTGATGCATTTACATGTATACGATCGGTGTGCCACAGAACCGTGTACCCGAGTGCCTGACCACTGATGTCAGGAACCAGTTCCACGTTATGGGATCGGGTACCTGTCATGGGCATCGCGAGGGAGGGGGGGGGGGAAGGGGGAACGCTTGCCCCCCTGGAAAAGCAAAAAAAAAAAATAGAAAAAAAAAGAGAAAAAAGAAAAGAAAAAGAGGCGCGAAGTCATAATGGTGTAAATTCAATGGGTTGGGGGGGGGGCAAAATGTCCCTGCCCCCCCCCTCTAAAACTGATAAATAGAGAATATGTTGAGAAATACAAGAATTTGTTGGGAAAAATATGTTTTGCCCCCCCTCTAGAAAAAATCCTGGCGACGCCCATGGTACCCGTAATCAACTTGACAAACTATTTAGTAACTTCTCTGACAATGAAAAAGAAAGGATTCAAATGGCATTTGAGGGGAATTTTTAAAATGAAACCTGGAGAAACAAACTTCGGGAATGACCCTCTTTCAATATTTTTCTTCAAAATGACAGCATGCCAGAAAGAATAATTTCACAGGGAGTTTAATGCCATTACTATCTTTAAACCAAGTACGCTTTTCAACAATAATTTCGTCAGTTACTTTTTGGATAGCTGCAAATGACGAACTCTACCTTTAAAAACCAATTGTGAGATCTTGATTTGCATGCACAGGCTGAAATACCATGGCTTAACGTTCAATCCTTAGGTACGGTACATATGTACACATACATCCACAAGAGCATATGTATTCAGTTAAATGGGTTAAACCCAGATCTTCTCCAGTCAAGACGAAATCCCTGCAGAGGAAAGGCAAGGATACCAACCATGCAATTCTGATTTTCTGCAAGATTGCCATGGGCCCATGAACTCTCAGATCTTTCCAGTAGGAATTGAGCCAATTCACTGAGCATACTCCAATTATTCATGCGCCTAGAGCAAAGTACATACATGTACTCCACCACTGCACTTAGGCCTCCCCCAAGCTGGCAAGATTTCCCTTCGAATGACAGGATGCATGTTACAAATGTGTGTGTACAATGTAAATGTTGTTCAGTCTCAATGCTTTATACCAAGTCATTCAAAGTGTTCTTACTTCTAATCTGGTCTGTATGTTTGGAAATATGAGGTCACAAGACAAAGGTGCCTTTTTTAAAGATGGTCAAGCAGGCAAGAAGAATAACAGGTACAGATCAGAGATGTGTAGTCCAGAGACACTGTTCTATGACCTAGTGTGTCGTAAAGTTTACCTGATTTTGTCCGACCTATCTCATCCGTTGTATCCTAAGTTTTTAATGAGAAACAGGGGTGGTCATCTCCTGCTGCAGCCGAGAATTAGAACTCAACGTTACAATAACTATATTGTCACTATTTTCTACATTTTGCATAAATGTATACAGATCGCATTCGTAACAGGACACAAAGTACAAGCCCGATTAACCCTAAAATGCTACATCCCAACGTCTTTTCACGTTCTCAGTTAATTAAGAGCCGTTTCATTTTGCCAACAGATTGTACAAACGACTCCACTGGGGATTGGGTTGAGTGGGAAAATCGCCGGCCGATTGGAATAATCAACAAACCGCCACCCTCCAAGTGTGATGGATTGTTTGTATAAGGCTCGGACAGTTTGGAGTGTTCGTGTCATACCACACTCCAACACTTGATGGCTTTCAACTGGTTAAACTCTCGCACGGTCAGCGCGCGCCATAAGCGAAACTGTTATCGTGGGGGGAAAAAAAAAAAATCTCTCCTTTCAATTTGTCGATGACCTGTTATCGGTGACAGTATCTTGCAATGGATTAGAAAGGATCTGATACACGTAAATGGGAAAGAAATGACGTGTAAGTTTAGGTATTCTGCACTTTGGGCTATTTTAAGGAATAAAGATGAAATATCAGATACTGACTTGGGATCTTTCAGCACTTATTGGCATACACATTGACTCTTAACTCCATTCAGCGATTTACTGGGAACCTTTCTCACTCTTGCAAAATGCAAAACCATACAGGTACATGTATGGTAGCTCGACACCCAAACTGTTGGACTCTGATTATGGTGGTATGCCTGACCCAATGTACAGCGTAATCAGTTTACTTCTAGTGCAGTACCCACTCTAACAGAATCATTACATGCAGTTAGATTTTGAAGGGATGGGGATGGTTAGGGTTAATATACACATTCATTCAACCAATCGTTTTTAATGAGAAGTGTTGCAAATGAAACTACCGGTAGAATGGTAGTGAGTTACATGTACGTGTACTCATATACATTGTCAGTGAGTGCACTTCTCCTCAACTCCCAGATTTAACAGCATGTAAATGTACCAGTCTTAAAATATGACGAACTGTGCAAACTGCAAGGACATGATCAAAAGGATATGAAGAGGCGTTGAATGAAAGCCAGAATAAAGCATTTCAACATCACACACGCCCTAACACATAATACACAGCGCCATACACCCCACAGGCCACTCTACACAGGAGATTAACCACACAAAAAAAATGGTTTTCGACTTCTGTACTGTCTAGTCAAAGTTTCGTGCTGTAAGACAGAACACAAAAAAACGAAGAGAGGTTTCGGAGAGCGTTACACGTGTAGCTCGACTAGCCGTGCCTTTGGCAGAGCTTTCCGTGAAGAAAAGAGACGGTAGGAGGAGCTGGCTCGCGCTGCGCAAACAACAGGATTAACTTCATAATCCGCCGCCACAGGCAACAGGCAGCCAGCTCCTAGTCTGGATCATCCAATGCACTGTCACGAGTCTAATGTCTAAATCCTATTTCACTCAATCGACGCATTTGCCTGTGCAACTGAATTAGGTGCCCACGCGTACATGCCTCACATTTGTGCAGCGTTCTCGTTTTTTTCTCTCTCTCTTTTTTTTTTTCTCTCTCTTTCAAATCGCTTTTTGTGTGAAAATCCAATTTTTCCGCGTTGATAATCCTTTAATTTATAATCTGATGCCGGAGATTTCTACACGTTACACTATGGGGACAAACCGGAAAGCAAAAACTATTATCAATATGATATTAAAAAAAGACTGCGTGACTTAACATATGTAAGGATGCGAGGGTTAACTCAACCGGTTTAAACTCTTAAAGCTTAAAATCCTTTCCGAAAAAAAATGTTTACTGTCTGAGGGATGACGACTTTATTTGTTTTTCACAAGGACAGTGAAAAATAAGTTTAGTGACCTATGGTAAAGTGCACACACACTGGATTAAGTGCATGTTTGTAGCAGTCAATAAAGGTGCGAAAATTACTGATATGATTGAGGGTTTTCAGAATGGTTGTCAATAAAGCGTCGTAATTGGTTGCAAAATGCAAATATTGGCAAATGGTCAGCTCTGAACATAATTATACGCAGCATTTTGGCGAACATTCGGTTTGAGAATTGATTTTCTGCACCCTTGTGCTGATTTTTCTAAACGCTTGATATTGACGTGAGCAATGTAGATTCATGTGGCATGTGCAATCAGTGAAACGCACCTGTCTTTACTTGATTGGTAGACTTGAAGCGGCATCTTCTCTGATGAGTGATCAGTTTTCAGGTGAATCGATTGTTATGTTCATGTTGCTGGCCTAACAAGCTCGATCGGATCTCGGAAGCTGCGGGCCAACAAATTCGTGTTCATGCATGAGTCACGTGATTGTGTCATGTAATTTCTGGAAGGAGTAGTGTTTGGAGTAAAAATAAATCAGTTTTTGACCCCAGTGACCCCATGATGACCTTTGATCCCAGTTTGGACATGTGACATATTTGGACGGGGCGACTGATACTTTTGATAAATATGGTTGGAATTGGTCAAAATATGTAGGAGCAATAGACAATGTCAACGTTTGTTTCTAACTAACGAACTAACGGAGAGACATGATTTTTTGTTGAGCTGCTATCCCGCAGCTACAAATATGGGCATGATCCCTGGCCACATGCAAAGGTGCATGTGGGTTTATGGCTTTTGCCTAGCACTCCACGGAGAGAGAAAATTGAGTTGGTGAAATGCCGGTACGGTGTTTCTGAGGATGCAGGTTGAAATCTTGCTCTTATAACTAACTTTGTTTAACAAACGGGTACCTACTGGTAGTACCAGTGTTAACACTCATGTAAATTTACTTTGAAAATTTACAAGAAGTTTGGTACACACGCAAAAAAAGGTAATTCCCATTTTCTGGATATTGTCCAGAAACTGTGACAATTTACATGCACTGCTGATGGCTATCAAGTTTCCACAAAATCAAGCAATTTCAAAGAATACCTTCAATGACTGCCATCTAAAAGAGTTGCTGCATATACCTACCTTTCACTTCACTAGCCCTCCCTGCACTGTGGCGTATAACCCCACGCTGCTCATCAAACGGTACAGTGGGATCAATGCTGAGGCTCTTGTAGCCAATACTGCGCAGCACCAGACTACAAGGTATATCTTCCGTTTCTCCTGTCGGCACGGCTTCCTCTTTACCATTCACCACCTGTTCGGAATAAAAAATGTATAAAATTAAACCTTTTCGACTCAGCGCACTGTGGTGTGAGTGGTAAAAATACAAAACACACAGTGCCTTTATGCAGTACTCATAAATACCTAAGACAGTTCAGCCATTCCTACTGGACAAGAGCCCGTCATGGGCCATTTTAAACGGATGACAAAGACCGGCTGACTAGTCTTAAAATTGTTTCCAGTGTCACATGAAATTTGGGCTCCTATGAAATCTAGTGCCTTTTACTGTTTTATTGGTTGAACGTTCACAATCCTCACACAGGCATGTGCAACACTACCAGTGAATCAGCTTTTCATAGTCCTAAATTCACAACACTGGCACAGCTGCATTCTGCGTCACATCGCGCAGTACACGCGAAGTGCGCACAAATCTTTCATATAAGAAGTTGTTTCTACTCGCGAGACTGGACATACCATTATATAGATAGAGGGGTGTCCAAAAAAAACATGAAGTAAACTCGTTGAACAAAATCGTTAGAAATTTATAAATTTGGACTTATTTTGATTTTTGGACCGAAAAGTTGAATTTTTTTTACCAAAAAGGTCAGCATCCAGACTCCAACTTACAAACATTGTTAAAAACCGGCCAAGCACACATTTATTCCCTTATTGTATTTGTGTTCATCAAAAGTCTTCACAAGACCATCAGAAGTCATCCAGTCTCAAGTCAAGTCACAAGCTATTCAAATAAACTGTGACAAAGGCATTCTTTGCTATTTATTCATCCCCCTTTAATTGAGACTGGACTTGTGTTTAGATTGGTCTTGTGAGGACTCAACTACAATACAATTAACACTGCATTTTTTAGTGTGACTATATCAATGTTGAAGATGATGTTCTTTTCCGAGTCCCGTCTGACAGTGGTTAAGAACGAATCGAGTACGGACATCTAGGATGTGCAGTTTGAGTATTAAGGCTGTTAGTTATGAACAGGAATTGAGATTTTGGCAAAAAGCAATACCAAAATCAGGTGTTGCAACAGACCTCGGACTCGAGTCTTGTGTCTGAATCTTTTCATACACTTCTACAACTGTTTGATCTAAGATGCAAAAGCTACCTGTATCTGTCGCCCAAAATTCCTCCTCCGACTTTGAGTGACTGAGATACAGATAATCTACTTGATATCTGATGCTGTGAGCAAGTCATAATATCATTAAACAAATACTGAACTGAAGGAACAATACTCTAAATTACGTTGATTTTAGCTACAGCTAACGGGGAAAGGACTTCCTTTTCATTAAATTTAGGCTTGTCTCCACAAACAGGCCTCAGGGGAATTTGACAGATGGATTTTGGTAAACTTATATGGGGAATAACACCGTGTCCATTTTAGTGGATTACATTTTGTGTTTTTTAGTTCTTGATGTGGAATTTCTGACAGCGCCTCGGGCGATGACTCGTTTTCCCTTCCGTGGGACATTCTTTGGTTTCAGGAGATCCCGAAATGGCAACATTCTACTATTTCTATGCACCTCTTGTGTTACTTTGCGTTAAGCCTTGACTTCTTAAGTCTTCATACTAACTATCCTTACTGTATTTCTCTCCGGGGGTAAGCGAGCCAGTTTTCAAAACAGCTCAATGTTTAGTTTCAATTCAAAATGATATAAAAATAACTCATGTGTAGCGATAATGTAGCACCTTCAAAATGTTATCAAATCGTTCGTACGCTTTCAAACAAAACACAACCATGGTCCAAAAGTTGGCAAGCTGGGAATGTTGAAGTCAAAGCCCTCAAAGGTCAAACCCAGGTCGTCCAGTTTGAAGTCACTTTGACAACTTCCTCTAACATTGTTGAACTCCTGTTTCTTAAGGTATTTGAACTGCAAATTGGACTTGGATGGATTGGACTACAACTTAGGGCACTAATTTATCTTAGTGCCCCGGGCATCTTAGTGCCCCGGGCACTAATTTATCTTTATCAACTTGGGAGTAACTAAACAAGAGGAAACTCCAATCTTTACAAGACTTCGTCCAGTGTTTTCCAATTTTTAATGGCTAAAGTGTGAAGTGAAAAACTAGGAAATCAGGTGATCCAAGGAAAGGTTACATGCTTGATCTAAGAAGAGAAAACAAAAAATCAAAAACATTGGAAATTGGTGGAAATTCTTTGATTGACTCTCCCTCTCTGGCTGGCAATTTCAACAAGGCCAGCCCAGCAGTCAAAATAAATCAACTGCCTTTTTCCAACAGTTCAGTGCTCCCTGCCTTCATAAAGCAGGATTGACTGGCTGTGATTGTTATGAAACCTGATATAGCTATGCTTTGACTGTGGGTGATTGATAAGCCAGCTGTGTCTACCAGTCACCTGCTTTTGTCTGTTGATGGAATTTGACTGTCACAGTGCCTACAAGAAACACAATCTAACTGTTGGTGACTAGCCTGTGTAAAAGGCATGGCAGGGGAACAGGATTGAATTTTTGACTGTCTGTGACTGATCAAACAAAAGGAGGGCTTTAAGCAGTCTTCCATCGTCAGTTGCTGTTAGATATGATATTATTAGATTCATCAGCGAGTCATTTATAGAACTGACTTCTTCACGACAAAAACCTAGGGCACTGCTGGTAATATCTTTCGAGCTTACATGTAAGCAGTGTGCATACATCAGTTCCTCCCTAATGAGGTGGTGAGTGAGGTGGTAATTGATGAAATTGATGAATTGAAAAAAGAGCTATCAATGCACAAATCACAAAAAATTTCAATGATTTCATCTTGATACATGAAGGTCATGAAAAACACGCATAAATTACGCAGAATGAAAATCTTTCGATTAGTATTTCCTAGTTATTGGCTGAAATTTAGCGAGGTGGTCACTGAAAGTAGCGAGGTGGGCCGCCTCACGTTTGAATGGGCAGGGGAAACACTGGCATACATGCACATGCAGGAATGGAGGCATACTGTAGGCATGGGTTAGGGTTAAATTTCTTTTTCCTCTATCTTGCAGTTGCAGAAAATTAACCAGGGAATGTAACAAAATCATTAGCAAGAAATAAGCGCACCGTGGGGGATAAGGGTGCATGTCATGCACCTTAACAACAGATTCCAGAAATGACCTTGCCCTTCAGTTGTGAATTCATCATCGTCTTTGCCAATTTCACGATATTGTGGTAATTTCAACTATCCCCCCAACCCCCCAAAAAATCTCGCAAGATAACACTCAATGAGCAAACACAATTTTATCCCCCGGTCGCGATCGCCTGGGATTCCAGATCCGGCTTTTGTGGACAAAGGGGAAGGTTGCAAAGTAATGAAAACAATTGTCGATGTTGCTACAGCGACCAATTTCAGGTACATCTTTTATGTAGGGTAATAAAGATGAGGACACATGAGCTTCATTATAAAAATAATCCAAACAGAATTTCCCTTGGAAGTCAGGAAACCTTGTAACCGTACAGTCGACCTTCATTTTAACAATATTTTTTTTTTTAATAATGATTGTACTCAAAGATAGTATAAACAACCTAAAATTACAACTTGACATTTCAATTTTTTAATTCATTTTTCAATTTTTTTTGTGAGTGTACATGTGTGTTGTTATCACTACATCTCAGTGTATTCGTTGTAGAAGTAATTTTTTTTATACAGTCTTCAAGTGATTCCAGTTCGCAAAAAGGTATTCCTGATTGAAAAATAAAAAGAATTTTACAAAGTGCCATCAAGAAAAATCACATATGTGTACAAAGCCCGTTGGATTTCAGATAGAAGAACAAATGAAGGGGGAAATGAGGAGGTGGGAAAACGAGGGGGGGGGGACGTAAGAAAAAGAAAAGGAAAGAAATAAAGTTGTTCTGCAAAGTCTGAGTAAACAGAAAATATATCAAATGCACCTCTACCTAATCGTCAGCCTTTGTACCTGGGTACATATGTAACATATTTTTTTCTCTTGACATTAAATAGCAGACCCCTTATTCAAAGTGGAAGAGTCCAGTAACATTTGTCCAATGACTGCTTCTACTGCAACACTGTGCAAATACAAAGCAATCTAAATTGGATGTCAGGCTTTGCATGGAGTACAACTTTAGGAAAAGTTTGCGGACACATCATGTGATATCACTATCTCTAAAAAAAAAAAAGGGAGGTGGTTCTCCGAAGAACCAGAGGTGGAACCAGAAAATCAACACTGCTTTAATCCTGTAACAAAATTGCCAATGAGACAAATAAGTAGAAGCTCCATTTCATCCAGACATATCTGTAGACAGTACGCTTGAATAATTGAGTAAACAGTAAACATTCATTGCACATGTAATGAACTGGAATGGCTCATCGTTTTGGAAAGCAATAAGAGGTTACAGGCACCTGTTCTCCATCGTCGGTGAGCACATGAATGTGGGTTAACACTAATAGAGCCCTTTAAACAGTAACCCAAAACCCATCAAAAAAGGCCTGTCACATCTCATGGGGTAAGCTCAGGACACCCAAGTCACAAATGAACAGGCTTTATGCGTAAACATGCGTGTAATTCGGGAAAGAAGCCAAACAGGGGTGACCCAAAATCCAAATCTTGGGATTTTCTTGGCAACTCTATCTCATTTCCGCCCGGTAACACTGGTTTTAAGGATGCTTCTGAACCGCTGCTACGTGATTTTTTTCAGTGAAACGGATGATGCGGTGTATTGATTGCGATGGCTTGTGTTACCTACTCCGATGTGCAATAAGTTTTATGTTGCCAGTGGAGTTCACGACCTGCTAAGAGAGGGGAAAAGGATCAGCTTCACCTCTCTTAATGGCTTGAGGCGCATTAAAGATGTACTTTTTTGTAACTGTACAGTCAATATTAGTCCTATGTATACGTCAAATATCCTTCAGGTGCTAAAAAGACAAGAACAAAAATTATCCAATTCACTACTTTTGTAGATTGTGCTTTCATATAAATGGGTAAAAAAAAAAACACTTTTGGAGCTATCGGCCTAGATGATTTTTAATTCTAATGCACTCCTTCATGCAGACAGCCTCTAGAATTTGTTTTAAAAAATCCAAACGCCTCAAGAGCTTAATTCAGATACTTTTGATCTCTCTCGCTGATACTCTTCTTTGGACCCATTCAAATATAAATTTCTTATCGCGGATTTATCTGAAGTGCAAGACAACTTGATGGACACTTTCCTTAATCCTTCTGTTTTTAAGCAGTATTAAACAGAATTGCATGGAAAGTGATATCGTTTGCCTTTTTACTTCTTCAATCGCTCTTACTTCTGTACGACTCTTGTCAATCGGCATATTATGCATATGGGATCCACCATTGATAATAAATTCCTCTGAAATGTTGATGAAAATTCTACATAAACCTGTTAATCTTTTGAGCTTGCAACTGCAGCTGGAAGTAAACACTAATCCTAATCCTTTGCAATATGATCTCTAAAAATATGTATTTATGAACTTTCACAATTTTTATCTTTAAATATTTTTTACAATGTCTTTCTTTAAAATGCTCCTGACAGCTAAGTTCCGAGTATTGTTGTTGAGTATGGATGTGTAGCCTTAGGGAAATCCAAAGGTGCAGCATGCTTCTCTTACTAAAGAGCAACCTGAAACTACTTGTAACATGAGTCTTAATACAGGTGGAATTAATTTTAATTTTTTTTTGTTTTTCTCAGGATGAATCTATAGGCTTTTAACCGTCTTGAACTTCTGGGAAATACACATCGATTATACAAAGAGTCAATAATATTTTGCGAAATGATTTTTTTTCTTCTCCAGATTCGAACAAGTGGGTGGACCCTGCAAGCTCAATGGCCAAATTAGTTGAATTTTACATACATTTACATTGCAAGAGGTGTGTGAGTTCACGTCCCACCCAAGCATGCTTATGAGATTTTTTTCGCAGTTTCTAAGACAGGACTGAGAAATGCTTATATATTTGCTGATAAAGTGACGGGTAAAGCCCAATAGTGAGGAGTCACAAGATTCAACCAATGTTGGTCATTCTATAAATTGAGGGTCCAAAGTGGTGAAATTGTTCTTGGAACTTTGGAATTTGCCACTCAAGTATCATTAAGAATGACTTCAATGTTTAGTTTGTTGGGTAGGTAGTTTGCCACTCATTATCACTCTTGGAGGCAAATGCATTAGGGAGTGTGTCCAGACTTATAAAAATCATAGATGTCATGTATGTACATGTAACAGGTACAGGAAAGAACAGTGCACCAAAAATTTATAGAGTGACCAACGTACATGTACACTAGCCAAAATTAATGTTGACTGCTATAAAATGAAAAACGGCAATTTGTTAAACCTAAGGGATGCACAGCACCCTAGCTGAAGCAAAGAGTGTACATACATGTACATGTAAAGAATAGTTGTAGTTGTGACTTACTCTGCAAGAAATGAAATAAATCATCATACTTGTATTGTATCATTTGATTACTACAAAATGTTCTGCTCGACACAAAATCCTCTAAAATGCGCCCCACGCATGACACTTCTCATTCAGCTCATGGTTCATGCCGTGGCAGAGAAGCAAGCCGCGAGTTATTAAAATAAAAAAAGATATCTGGAAAACAATTTGTGCTTTATTCTTCGCCGCTTTTTGCCCCACACTTGTGCAAAAACATCTTTCCGTGGGCAAACATTTTTATTGTTTTATTGTCCCGCAGTGAGCGCACGTGATGCAAAGGTGAAAGTAAATTGAGCGGCCGTCACTTTGGAAATCAAATTTGATTTACCCGCAATCGCTTAGTACAGAAATGTGGTGATAATAAAAAGAATGGGTTATAATTCAGACAACACAAAGTGATATGGTAGACAACAGTTCAAGCAAATGTCATGAAGGAAAAGGTTAAGTGAAAACCAAAATACGACCCACAGGGGAAAAACGGGTGAATAGAAAACATAAAGAAAAAGAGAAACTCGCAATCTGAAATGTTAAAGTTTAGGAAGTGTAATCGGAGTACATGTACACAGGTGTGTTGTTATTGCTGTTGTTTTGCTTTCAAAGAAGGGGATACAGTTGACAAACTGATTTTGTTTTTATTAAATCAATGTTTTACTCTGTGTGGTAAAAATAAAAGACTTAACATTAGATGTTTTAAAAGCTTGATCGCACAATGTTATCAATTTTACTTGTATCAAGGAAAGAACCAAAACCTATCTAGATAGATAAAATCGCTAAACACGTTCTGTGCTAAGCCTTGAAAAGCGATTCAAAATGCCATAGCAGGGATTTGCAATGCAAATATTCTTGCGCATTCACACATTCGTCTTCAGCTCATCAGGTATAGTATAGGGTTGTCCATATTTGAATAATTCAGTATTCGATGACTGGAAACTCTGTTCGACTGAACATTTGGATATTAAAAAAAACATTCAAAACTGCCAGCTGCAGCTGGGTGCTGCACCGGTCAAAGGTTGTACGCAGAGCGTGCCTCTTAATATTTGCCTGCGGCACTGGAGTGTTTTGCTACATGTATTTCATAACTGTCATCAAGGGCTTTAACCTGCTGAAAGGATGTGAACAACGAACCACTGACAACAAAAATGTTACTGTCTACAAAAAAAGTGGCACCTGACAAGAAAACGCCACAACTTTACGATAATATAACATCACAGTCATTTGTGTCCGTGCGTAGTTTTTGTGTTTTTGAATATTCAAACCAGCAAAAAACTATTTGAATATTCACTTGATGATCGAATATTTGGCATATTTGGGACATAGCACACGGCATCCTGATCACTGGGAAAAAAATATGAAAATGTATTCCCTATTCCCCTCCTGAACCCAAAACTACCAAATCCCTGTAGCATAGTGCACAATGAATATCATTCGGCAATATTAACACATGACTGTTGACTTTTTTCCCCAAGATGAACTGCAGTAACAACGAAATTGGCTTCTCAACAGCATTTCTCTCGCTACAATTGCCGTGAAACAACTGGTAACTGTAATTTACCTCTAATTTGTTGACGGCCAGCCGGATACCACCAACTCTACCCGGGTCCTTCTCGCAAGGTAGGATCTGGACGGGACTACGCAGGAATGTCAGAGTCCAGGCCTTCCCGACGAGGTCTTGACTCATAGACGGGGATTCCTGCGACGTGCTAATCATCAGCTCCGTCAGGCGTTTCCTCGCACGCGGGAGCTCTGCGGGTTAACCAAAAATCACGCCACAGAAAACCGTCACTATGTACGCAATTACCGGGAATTCTCTTTACATGTGTACACAAGTATGTTCTGTTTGGGCATTGCAACGTATCACGGAAGCTTTAGTACAGGTGGACACGGGTAACGTCTTTAGAGGAATGTTGACAATGGGACGGATTGGCTGCCGATTAAGTGCACGCAGGTTTACTGCACTTCTTTGATACATACACAAGTCCCATTGCTTAGTTTTACCATGAATGTTCAATTAAGGTGTTCAACACATTTGACTGAAGTGCATCGCACGGTGAGTTGATTACTTTGATCAGTCAAACCTCTACTTTGGAACTGAACATGGCGGGTTAGTAACAACTGCTCAGTCAATCAATTATCCTGGATAGAGCATCAGACTGACAGGCCTGTGCGTATAAATTGTACATATGTACATGTACATCTATCCACATTTCTTGCTAACTGTGGGAACTATCACGAGTTGTCCCATGGTACTATGGGGACCAAAGACGCTGTGGGGACAGCAGGAAGTCCCCATCACTCAGTCCTAATTTGCCTAACAATAAAAAAATTCCCTTAAATACGGTGAAGGCCCACCCAAGGTACCGGTACCAAATAGAACATGTAGAATGTGGATTAAAAAAAAAAAAAATTGAAAATCATGGGGATACTAACTTTTCCCCCCATTATTTTTTCATTTGAAACCAACCCAATAGCTCAAAATCTTTAACAGGGTGCTGAACAACTAAACATGATGAAGTTTCAGCTCACATTCTGCGAAACTTTAAACACTGTGCCTGCGGGCACATTTTCTAAAACCAGCTTCGATTATTGTTTTCTTCCGAGTGATGCCATTTCAGGCGAAATAATTTCACAGGGTATTCTTTTTTTACCAGCCCTATCTTCATTTTGAGCAAGGATTTTATCGTTGAATCAGTAGGCACAAGTGTGCGTTTAGAGGTTATGTCAAATGTCCGTACTTGTACGTGCCTTTCAACTTAAGAAATACTCGTTAATAGGTAAACACATGTACATTCATCTTTAGATCCCAACCAAATTCTGAAGAGAGCACCACAACTACTGCTCGAAGGACCTTGTCAGAAGCTGACAATTTTAGCCGGATAACGTGATACTGAACAAATAGAGCACTCATCGGCAAAGCGGTATTAACGGCGCGAAAGAAATCTGCTCCAACCCGCTCTGAGAGAAGTAACTGGATAGTTTGAGCTTTGATTAATATTGACAGCCACACTTAGAAATCAGCTATTAATCAGCCGTTCAGACCGCATTCCCAAGGGTGATTCGGATAGAAACCCGGCTATTCTCTTTCCATGCAAATAAAATTCACGGAATGAAAAAAACCGAGAAAAGAAGACAACTGTTAGCTTACTAATGCGATCTGTCTTGTGCTGCAGATGGGTTCTGACAAGGCCGTTGGAGTAAATAATTAGGATGAATGGAGTGCCGGCTATCGAGTGTGTTTGGCCAATTATGAGACCCTTTTGGAGAGGGTAACTGGCTACTGGACATGATCTTGAACCAAGTGGAAATCAATCTTTTCAGGTGTACTGTCACTCACAGCAGCAGCGGAGATAGAGCCATTGATTAGCTGGTTTTAAAAAAATTATAATTTTCTGGGTTTTTTAAATTCCTCTTTAGCTGCTATACATGTAAAACAAGAGTGTGAAAAGAAGAAAACTTGGACAAATGGGAACAAATTCAGATATTCTAGTTTAGAATGAAACTTGATTCCAATATCACACACATACATGTACGTGAGGTGTTCTGGCAAAAGGAGACAGAACTGAGATCAAAATGAGGGTTTGCGGGTATTTGGAAAGACGATAACATTCTCCTTGAAATACTGTACATGCACATTACACTTCAATCGGACATTCCGTTGACAAGTTATGGCTGTTTAAAGTTCGCATCGATTGACATTTCAAAAAAGAAAAACACTGAAAGAAAAGGTTTTTAAACTGTCGGGTTTTGTATCCATGAAAATGAAAGATGCGTGATCTTTATATTATTTCCTTAAAATATGTGTAGTGAACATATCAAAGATGACAAAAACTAATCTGAAAAATCAAAAAAAAAAAATATAGGCCTACGTGCAACCCCATTCGTTTTTTAGCATTCTTCTCAACTACGGCCAGTGCCCAGTTCCATCCCATTTTGCAAGAATTCCTCCCATACATACATGTATATACCAAATCCGATTCTTGAAAACCTTTTACAGTCTTTTGTGCCAAAACACACTTCCAAATTCAGACTCTATACATGTACATTTGACTTGTCAGTCTTGTGATCGAAATCAATTGGAAACTTTATCCGTGAAACACCGTCTCTCACTGCAGCCCTTGTCACTAGTAACGCAGCATTTACGCCTGATTGAGAACTTCAACAGCTTGACGATCAAAAAATAAAAAAAGGCCTGGAATGGCATTTGTGGCCACATACATAATTGAATAATGCGCCCAATTACCCCGCCAGAAAGCTACCCGCTGTTTGCCTTAGTTCATATTCCTGCACATGGGACTTCTCCTGTTTTTCGAGAATTAGTATAAACAGGGAAAAACTTGCAACTCTTCCCTGCCTTGCCAGAAAACTGATCCCTGCATTTCCCCCCCCCCCCCCCCCAGAGGGAATTGATTTATCTGGATTCCTCTTGGATTGCCGAGCATTTTCGAATTATCCCTAAATTCAATCAGTGCTTTTTGAATGAATTTGTCGCCGTATATCTGCATGCTAAAGGAAAGTGACAAGTGCCTGCTTTTCTTAAAATGATAGGTGAGGTGCCGGCACGCGGAACAGTGCTAATTGAATTCCAAGGCTACAATGTAGATACTGTATCCGTAAATCCCTTGATAAACCCAGGGCAAAAAAAAAATGTGAAGTGCACTCAATATTGCAATTTACAAGGTGCGTCTACACGTAGGTGTGCCTGTCATACTAGTACAAATGCAAGTAGCCGGCAAACCAAAACTAACGTATTAAACTGTTTGCATACAACACGAGGTAAACTTTGCGCAGCCTAAAGCACAGAAGTTATCTCCCGGGTATGCTCAGTAAAATACAGATTAGCAGCCAAAAGTTATGCATAAAGCTGATTTTTATAATAAATATGTGCTTAGCTGGTTTTATTTAAACAAGTACATGCACTTTTAAAACTGGCTAGAGGCCTATATGTAGATAATGGCCAGAGCCGAATCATAAATACCTTTCGGTCAAAAAGTCAACACAAGTTAAAAATTCACAAATTTCCAACTATGTTGTTCAACAATTTTACTTCATGTTTTGTGAAACACCCCTTTGGCCATGTCTGCGGTGCATTTGTATGTGCCTCATGCGCGGAGTGGTAAAAATCTCTTAAAGTGGAAATTAGCACGTGCACTGCATGTACTGCGCAATGTAGCACAGAACACAGCAGTGTTTTACCTGGTGAAGATGTGCTAACGGATGCACACACAAGAAGTTGTTATTGCTATGTCACTGTTTTAAGCAACTTTTTTCCTCTGAGGTAAGCATGCCTTTTGCTGTGCTTACTGCTTTAGAAAGAGGCTCTGTTGACACGGGTACATGCCAATAAACCTAACCACTTTCAAAAATCATCAAAAGGTTTGGAGCCATCATTACTTGAAGACTTGATACCTCTTCAACGCCAAAAGAATTTGCCATCAGTTTCGAGCACAAAGAGATTTCAAAAATAAAGAAATGCTCATTATAACAAAATGGCCAGGTAAGTTAGAATATCAGAGAGGAACAGAAATTGAAGAGTTTATTTCCAAAACGTGATAAATCCATTCAGTGACCATTTGCACGGTTATGAAATAGGAATAAAAACAGTATAACAGCTGTTTCTAAACTTCATTTTTGTATTCTTAAATTGTGTTTAAAGCTATAGTCCATCATTTACAGCTATCCAAAAAGTAACTGACGTAATTATTGTTGAAAACATACCAGGTTGAAAGATAGTAAGGGGACTAAACTCCCTGTGAAATTATTCTTTATGGCATGCTGTCATTTTGAAGAAATCAGCGAAAAAAGGCCTTTCCAAAGGTGCGTCATAAGACGCACGTTGGAAGTTTCCGTTAGTAGTTCATTTTTTTTTCTTCGGCGAAGCGCGCACAAGCGTTGACACGACACACATGCTCATGCGGATGCTATGATTCGTCAGACCAGTGTGCCACATCTTGTTACTGCAATCGGCTCAGTGAGAACGTGTCTCAGACGCTGAATTCAGGCCCAAATTCAAAACATGATTCAGCAACTTTGATTTGAAATCGAGATCCTAGTTCGTTATTTTTCTCGAAATATACAGCTGAAGCTGCGCTAAACTTCATCAGGTTAGTTGTTCAGCACCCTTCTTTAGATTTTGAGCATGTTTGTTGCTTCAAACGAACAAAATGCACCAATTACAAATGATGGACTATATCTTTAACTATAATATTGATGTTGAAATTGACTTTGGGCAGCCGGGAGAGAGCGGGATTGTAAATGGAAACAAATTGGCATACATGTATCACATTTTGGAAATAAACTCCTCAGTTACACTTTGGACAGGCGCAGCGGTCCTTACCTGGAATTCTCTCCTGAAGACCTTCAAAGTTCAAGGGGTCGAGTTCTGATCTGCATCCAGGAAGCTTGGTCATCTCTCTCAGCTCCTTGATGGAGAATGCAACTTGAAGAGGACCTCGCCTGCCGATCAGGTGGACCCTCCTTATTGACGACTTGGTCAACGCATCCAGGGCCTGTTGGGTTATATCCGTTTTCTGGGTAGACAAAGAGTATTTGCCACAGATTTGCGTTCATCACTAGTCACTCAGGGGTAAAATCACAAGTTAGTTCGAAGGGATGAACAGGAGTTATCCGAGTCTTATCTTCAGTTGATTCTGAGCAGACAAGACACACAGCATTTAGGCCGCACTTTACATGGTTTATGCCAAAGAAAAACCTACACGTGATTGATATACGAGAACTTTTACACTTCACAAGGAACTTTATCTTGGAATCGAGATGAACAGAAAACTAAGGGACAAAGTGAAAAAGGGGAAGGCTAGGGCCTTTTTTCTTTCTTTTTTTCCTGTTGACAGAGAAGAGAAAAGCATGAAAAAAAACGAATTTGGAGGGGCTAACAAGATTGTGTGTTACTATAAAACTCAGGAATTTTGTCAATCGGCTTCAGAAATAACTCGGTTGGTTGGTTGGTTGATCGAGAAGATTGTCATCTGATGCCTAAGTAAGCCACCCCAAAAAACCCACTTATCTGGAACAAAGCCATGTGAAGCCTTTTATAACAGTTCTTCGATGAATAAAATTTGATATTTCATTGAAAATGTGGAATTTACAATGTAGTTTGCCCTAGGGCATACGCAAATACAGGCATAGAAAATTAGTCTCTTATATTTCAGAAAGATGGGAAATCTTCTTTTAGCCAAACACGCACGGCACTTTGGCCAATCAAAGGCGCTGGTATCGAGGTTCAAGCAATCAATATCCGAATCAGCGAGGTGAAATTTACTACAAAGCAATCAGAGAATAGTGGTTCCTTGTCAAAATTGCAGTGGTGAATGCCGACCACTTTCCAGTGCTGAAATGGTGTTGGCTCCGACATTGTTCAAAACGTAATCCAGCCTCCTGGGCGAGATAAAAACACCAGTGTTTCCCATTTTGTTCGAGGGTTGGTCTGCACTTTCTTGGGAGCCAGAAGAAAGTCTATCTCCATCAACTGCGATATGAAGATGTGGCTTGCAAGTGGCACACTTATATCACGTCGAAACTTCAACGATTCTGCGCAAGCCTGCATGTTAACCAATGGCCACAAGCGGCGAGACTGCATTCACTTAATATAAACGACGCTGTACTTTTTTGAGAATGAGCACTATCGCTAGTACGGCAATTCGCTGTGTCACGAACAGTGCTGCGTCAAGTCTACGCAAGCGTTCAGGCAACCAATGAGCATCTGCAAAGACTCAACTGTAAAGGCCGGTTCATATTCCACACAGCAGTGAAAGCAAAACGAACTTCATGACATCAACAACTGAAGAGTTTTTTTGTGACATTCGCCTTTACCGTAACAAATTTGCTTCGTACTGAAATTCACATGAAGTACGAACCAGCCTTTACTAGACACTGCAACTCTCTAATTTGATTCTGTCAGGACCAACCTTCAGTATGCTGGTAGGCGTGATTAGAATCCTTGCCACATCGAGAGCGACGTTCCCCTGGCCGATCACAACTGCCGTCTCTCCACTCAGATCTGGATTCAGCTAGAAAGAAAAGAAAATTCCAACTGTAACGTAAAAACAATAGTTTCGTTGTTTGAAAGTTTAACCTCCAAACTGAGGTCTGTGACAGAGAATTTCTAGCCACATGGTAGAGTGCAAAGTATATGGCCGCTCTTGTAATTGAATATATACAAGTGCGGCAATCAAGCCTGGTGCATGACCAGTGTACAATGTGATGCCCCCATTCTTTCAAATGGCCACAAAACTGCAGTGTGGTCCTCTGTGCAGTTAACTTGAAAGAGAGGCTAAACTGGCAACTGTTTGCTATTTGAGTGGACTCCGATCCTACTGGTACAATGCAGATCAAAATTTAACAAGTTACATAACAGTGGTGTGAAAGAGTACAAGTATACCACTGATAACCCCAACAATGGATGAATCTAAATTAAATTACCAAAAAGGGACGTCAAATAGTTTTCATGCATTTAAGAGGGGTAGAAAGTTGCACAAAATACATTTCTTAGAAAAATTCATTTCACGGACCCTTTAAATGCACAAAACTTGTATTCAATTTCAAGTCAAAACGCAAGTCCAATCACACGCCAGCTAGGTTGCAAGCATCAGAGGGGATCCAGGAACAGTACTTCACTTGATTAGCTTGCAATGTGACTTGAAGCTGAATGACCTCTTATTGAATTGATATCAACTCTTTAAATTTGAAAACTGTATTGTGAATCCCATGAATTACATTGTAAAACAGTTTTAACCCTCCTGTTATTTGAAAAGTCACAGACAGTCAAAATGTCCATCCACTTCCCCAGCTATACTTTTAACACAGGCTAGTCACCAGCAGTCAGATCATATGTCAAGCAAGCACTGTGACTAGTCAAACCCAGTCAACAGACCATGAACGGACAAAGCAGGCAAGCTGTGGGCACAGCTGGCTTATCAATCACCCACAGTCAAAGCAAAGCTGTATCAAGTTACATATCAACAGTCACAGCCAGTCAATCCTGCTTTACGTAGGCTGGGAATTCTTTACTGCTGTATAAAACAGTCACTTGATTGATTTTGACTGAAAGGACTACTAGAATTTATGTTTGCATAGGAGGGTGAACAATACTGAAACAATGAAATATATGTAATTTGAGAAAACTCTAGTTCTTTTCTTCGGTCAAATGATCTTTATAAAATGTAGTTGAACACTCTCAACGCAAGTATGCTCGATCTATTTACAGACCTGGGCACCTGTTTCAGTGCCAGGCATGCGCCTGATGCAGTTCTAACGACATTGCCACTCGCATTACACCAGACCCCATCCCGTGATAAATCATCAGCTAATGTAACGAGACCGAGACGATAATGTGTGGATTCAGCAATCGCGTTATCAGGAAATGAGTCAATTAGCGGCACTGGGACAAAAGCTCCATGCTCTTTGTCCATCGTTCAGGTTGGCAGTATTTCATTCGAATGCAGCAAATCTAAAAGGAGTATGCACATGCACACTGGGCGTAACTGTTCCTTTTTAAAACAAATACACTATCTGTTTTTCCACTGTTGGATTATTCATCTGGTTATATGCATACTAACTGTGCTAAAATGTTCTCTGCTGTGATGTAGGATATGACGTTTTAAACCCCCCCCCCCCCACGGGCGCAGAGCACCCGAGGCGAATGCGCCCCGAGGGGGTTAAAAATGACATCCCACATCACAGCAGTCAACAATTGTTTTCTTATATCGTGCCCATAAGCCTAAAAAAGCTGAAGGGTTGCAACTTACTGTGCAAGAAATAAATTAAATCACTGCAGTTTAACCTTTGATCAGTTGATAAATGCAAACTTTCCTGCCGAGCAGTGGCAGTTCTCAGAAATCGTTTGACTAATGAAGGACCTTTCAGTACTGAACCAATGCCATTTCTAGTTGAACTATTGGCTTACGTGAGTATCCTGCGGTAGGCCGTTGTACCATCCCACAAAGGAGCGGGCGGAGTGCACTCCCGTTAGTTCTTCCCCTGGTATACTCAGAGCTCTGTCTGCTTCAGCACCGTAACTCTGATGGAGGAAAAACAAACAAACAAACAATTGTCAACTCTACCATGTTACATGCTTTGCCTTTTCTCGACTGGTCTCACATAAATACGTGCACGCAAATGTACCTCACAATTCAGGGATTAGGGCCAAATTTACCCTTTGTCTAATCCAATGAAACAGTAATATTTTTTTTAATTGGATCCAATTGTCAAGGGAAATTACTCCAAATATGAAACCAAATTGCAAATTATTCCACAGAATTTTAACAGTGATCAGAAATGTTATACCAGCTGTTGAGGAATCCTGTTCATAATAAAAGTTATCTGTATTTATTGTAAAAGTTTGAACTTATTATTCCGATGTCTGCATTACACATGCTCTTTGTGAGTTGTTGGTCTTTGTAGAAATCGGATAAACATGTTAGGAGGCTTTTAACTTGAAATTAATAGCAAACACAGGAAAATGCATACGTGTACATTTATGGCAGTGGAAAAAAAGGCCTATTTGCAGGAAACACTTGTAAAAACAAGCACATTTGAATTACATGGCCCTGAGTGCATTATACAGGTAATGGGTAAATATTACACCAGGATGATTGAGCTTCAACTGCTGTTATGGACACCTCAGGGGAAAAGCGCTAAATGCAGTGACATATTACCGAAACCTGCTGGGATTGTGCAAAATATTATGTTTGCCAATATGAGATTTATACCAAATATTCACAGCACCGGTCCCCGTGGAAGATTCACGGTTGGAAAACATGCTCTTTTGCATTTTTCATTTCAATATTGACTTGAAAGCCAATGCAAGTTCATTTTTTTGTACTGTGCACAAGTATGTACACATGTATGGAGAGTGGGTTTAAGCTGAGGGGAATTGTACATCGTGCATTTGTTTTGCATCCTCCATTAATACACATCTACACGTTTTCTTGGATGTCATCTTCAATTTTTGACGGACACAATTCAAAAGTGCTTTTCCTAGAAAATGTCAACTTTTAAGACACTAGATGCCATAAACTGTTAACATCATTTACCATGCGTAGAAAAAATGTTCAATTATTGTCACACGCTGACCAAGGTACATGCATGGGCGTCGCCAGGATTTTTTCTAGAGGGGGGCAAAAAAAAAATTGCCAAAAAATGCTTGTATTTCTCAACACATTCTCGATTTATCAGTTTTAGAGGGGGGCAGGGACATTTTGCCCCCCCCCCCCCAACTCATTAAATTTACACCACTTTGTCTTCGCGCCTCTTTTTCTTTTTTTTTTCTTTTCTTTTCTTTCTTCCTTTTTTTTGTTTTTTTTGTTTTTTGGGCAAGTGCCCCCCCTCCCCCCTCGCGACGCCTTTCAGGGGGGCAAGTGCCCCCCCTTGCCCCCCCCTCGCGACGCCCATGGGTACATGTATACACTGTCCTACAAATTCAGCTGCACCATCACAGCAGTCAAAATCAATCAAGTGACTCTTTTGAACAGTTACGAATTCCCGTGTTAATTTGATACAGCCATGCTTTGACTGGAGGTGATTGATACATGCCAGCCGTACCTAGTACCCCTTTTGTCTGTTGATAAAATTTGACTAGTAACAGTTTTTACATGAATGTGAGCTGACTGGTTTTTTTTTTACTAGTCTGTACATACAAATGCATGCCAGGGGAATTGGAAGACATTTTTGACTGTCTGTGACTGATCAAACAATAGGAGAGTTATAAATTAATTACAAAATGCTAGTGATGACGGGAATTGACCTCTTGCATACATACATAAAGAGCGCCCTCACTGAGGGCAAATCTTTGGTCTTCTGTGATGAGTGGACATGTTATACTTCCATAAGCACTGAATTTAAATAACAAGACCTGCCCACAGAGACGGCGCTTTGTGCAGAAGGTCTAAAAACTGTGTACATGTTTTTACATGCAGAGCGAATTTGAATGAAAACTGCCATCACAAACCCAAGGGTGAACACCCCAACCCCCTCCCCGCTTCCTCACTTCAGCTGTGAGGTCAAAAACTCGGCTAATAGGGTTAAGATCCAGTATAGGGAATCCTCTTTTCAGACTGTGACGGCAAGCATGTGATTCGGTCATGTGGCTAAGTCACGCTGATAAGAATAAATAATCCTCCCAACCCTATTACTCCAAGGGTTAATCCAATCAGACCAGTCCCATCCCAGTGTGTCTTGAGTTACCCCGACTGGGATTTCCGTTAAGTCTCCGCTTCAGAATCCAATTTTCTTCAATGCTGGCGAGCAATCCCATAAACCAAGTCACTGAATTCCCCAAAGTGGGAACAGTCTGCGATGCGCTAACGTTTTCTCTTTTACGACCTAAGGATTCAAAAAATATTGTGGCATTTTTATTTCTCCAACTGAGTGACTGTATGGTCCCTGGTTGTGACAATTAGCATTTTGCGCAGTGTTCATGATGCTTGTCTTACAATACAGCAGTCTGTTATTACCTTATTGTTAAACACATACATGTAGGATCGATTCAAAATACGGTGTGCCTTTAAGAGGATATCATGGAGAAGATGTTTTCTACAAAATGTACCGGCACATCACATTATTGAAACATCAAGTTTGAGCGTATGCGATAAAATAATTGTTTTTCCTAACAAAGTTAGCAAAGAAGGTTTTATGATGCTTCCAAATGGTTCATTCTTTAAAAATTGGGTCCACATTTTCTTCCTGTCCCATTACATCTGACATGCTGATTACATGTATATAATTCTGATGCACTTAATTAATGCAGTCATCCTTGAAGAGTTATTACCAATAGCAAACTGCCCATCCAACAAATAACAAATGTTTGAAGTAATTCTGAATGATACTTGAATGGCAAATTACAAAGTACCACGGTATCATGGACACAGGAAATGTCACACTGTGGACCCTAAGTTTATAGAATGACCAAAATGCTCACGTTTGTATGCAGTACCGAACATTAACAATAAAGGACAGATGAGCAGCTGCAATACAATATACGAAGGAAGTCCACCTTGATGTTGACAAGTGGTCTCTGTAAAGGCGAAAACTTTGTGACACACTGTACCCTTTTGTAAACTTGGGTAAATTCAAGCTAAATGTAAATCAGAAAAGCATTTCTTGTTCAAGCATATCGTACTTGAAGCTTACCAGAACCACAATGTCGTACGCTTGAAGGAGCTCTGTGACCGAGATGTGTTTGCCAACTTCCACATTGCCTAGGTACTCACAACGCTCACTCTCCGCTAGCGTTGAAAACTGGTTGATGACATTCTGAAAGAAAACAGTGAAATTGAAAAGAAAAGAAAAGAATAGACTCCAATGAGGTTCCCAACTTCTATGTTACGAACAATTGTATAGGTGTATACATACCTTAAATTAATTTACAGAGCCAGCACAAACTTCTATAGGAATTTTGCATCAGGGAGATGTTAATTTGAAAATATGGTATCGCCCTTCACTATTGTTTAATAGCACTGTTAAAATACATGTACTGAGACTATCTGAGTGCTTCTGACAACAAAATCCACAAGCTTGTTTTGGTGGGATTCGAACCCGCGACTTTTTACTTTCAAGTACGGTTGTCCATTTTCAAATAATTTAGTATTCGATTACTTGAAACTGCGTTTGACCGAATATTCAAAACTGCCAGCTGCAACCACATGCTGCGCTGGTAAAAAGTTGCACGAAGAGTTTGCCAGTTAAAATTATATGGGGCGCTGGAGTGTTTTACAGTAAATATTCTGTAACTGTAAAAGAGTTTCAACCTGCTGAAAAGATGTGAACAATGAACCGCGGTTGACACACAATTTATAGTCGACAAAAAAGTGGCACCTGACAATAAAGTGCCGCAACTTTCCGATAAAATACCATCTCAGTCGTGTGTGTATGTGCGAAACTTTTTTGTTCTTTGAATATTCAAACTGGCAAAATGCTATTCAAATATTCGAATATTCAACTATTTGGTATATTTTGAACAGCCCTACTTTCAAGTGCAGATGTCTCAACAAGTTAAACAATGAGCTTGCTGGCTTAGCTGGCTGGTTCAAATCTGGTACCACAATCACTCACTTAACTTTAAATTGGAGAGACAGAATATTTTCAGATAAAGTAAAATATTACAAATATCCAGACAATATGCAAACCAAAAATTGATGTGTAACAGAACATTGTGTATATTTCATTCTGAAACTTTTATAAGAGGCAATATGGCTGCCATCACATCGATGTTTACAGCCAGAAAGGCTTACAAATACCATCTGGACCAATAGACACAACTGGGTCAGGACAGATCAAAATATATCTCCCAGCTAGCGTTCTTCTTGCATTAAAAAAAGAACTATTTGTAACTGTTTATGATGCCGTGTCACCAACTGAGGTTCCTAAAACAGCTGCAAAATTATGGACGCTGCAAAGCGAAGCTCAGTAACTCCTGGTTGGATGGAGAAATTGGATCCAAGTTGAATGCTTGGGAATGAGGAGGACATGCTGGAATGGAGTACGTGATTAGAGGAGGGGGAGCCTTTTAAGTGACTCCCTGCGGATCCTTAGAAATCAGAGATGATGCACCTGCATGGTTAAGGACATGCACTGAATGTACGGTTTGAAAGTGGATCACTCTGGCAGTAGTAAACAGGGAAAGGTAGGAAAAAAAAATTGGCTGCACTCTGAGAATTCTAGATAATGTGCCCATGCTTCACGTGCTTGTCATACCAGACAGTTGCTTGCTTCTGTCAATCCGTCAAGCAGAATATGTTGTCTTTGCTAAGTAACTTTTAGTTCACAGAATGTGGTATTTATACAGATTGGAATCTTAGATGGTTGCGAACACATTTTTCTTGTGATATATTGCAGATATAAATAATGTACAAATATCCATTTACCGCGGGAATGTATTGATGCACATTTGTACAAGATGGGCAAGATGTCATCAAGAAGACTAAACAGGGAACCAGGGGTATGTCCCCCCCCCCAAAAAAAAGTGCACAAATTAATATCCCCAAATTGATTGGGTGTTTAGGGGTTGGGGGCATGGATAAGGGGGGGGGGGAAGATTTGTCAAAAACTTGGATGAAAACAATGTTAACAAGGTTATTATTTTATTGGTAACAGAATCATTAGTTTGTGCCGGCCATGTTGAGTATTACATAGGACACAAACTTTGTCGTTCTTGTACACGTATTCACAAAATGAACAATTATTTTAACCTAAGCAATTCTGCCCGGACTCTGAATTCCCTTATCCAGTGATGATCAGGTTCTGCACAATACTGCCCTCTTCGGGTACGGTTGATTGTCAATCACACAGAGGGCGCCCTATTTAAGTCCACACATGCAATCCTAGCCTACAGGCTACAGCATACTAATGTAGAACAAAACCCACTGACACTGGCCAAAATTGAATGTTTAAAATTATGGGCAAGGGATGAAGGGTTAAAAGTGTGTTGGATGGGGAGGAAACAAGGGAACAAGGGACAAGGGACAGGGCCGCAAGGTGGTAGGTGCAGAGGAATTTGGAAGGGGCAGTGAGAATGGAGCAGGATTGCATTGGGTGGAGGCTGGAAGAAATGGGCAAGGGAAAGGGGGCGTAGAAAAGGGAGAGGAGGTGGGGTTAACTTAAAGGTGCAACGGCAAAAGGGGGGGAGGAACATCCCTTAATTCTCCCAAGATCAGCCAATTGACAAACTACGTGTATGGTTAACCCTAGTTTTAATCAAGTCTGTTTATACTTTTCTCATTACCTTAACCTCTGGATGATCAGGTGCTACTCCATACCTGACCAAGCCAAAGGGTACTGGAAGCTTGTCATAGATGTCTACCTTACATGCAGCATTCCCCTGCAGAAAAAAAAACACAAAGAGTAAAATGTGCTTCGGAACCCCAAAAAGTTACTTCTTTTTACATTGCAATAACAAAATATGTCCAAAACAAGGAATCTGATTTATTTCTTATAGTTGCACCACTGTGGCTCATTCCGTAAATTTGGGGTCCTAATTAGGAGTTAGCTTTGTTTGGGTAACTATTACAACAGACCTGTGTCACTTGCCATGTACGCATGTAGGCATCATTACAATTGACTTCAAACTATATTTTGTATTTGTTTAACAGGTACTTTGCTTTACATATTTGTTGGAGATAGAAGGCATTAAAGAATGTGTCCGGAATTTACAAAATCTTACATCGGATGTAACAGGGACACACACACAGACCCTAAATTTATCGGAAGGACCAAATGTTCCAGTTGTGATGCTTTGTTTGAATCTTTGTAAGCATAACAAAATGTGTAAAAAAAGGGCAAAAACCAACAACTGGATTTATCTATCATAAATATCACTAAACTGGTGTTGAATTTTAACTAGACCCTGTCCACCACTCAAGTGGGAATAACAAGCCCTGACATGCCTGAAATTGGTGTCTTTTGGCCAGTGGTTCAGGCTCCAGGAAGCGACAGATTTTTAAAATTATGTGCCTCACCTTCAGTAGTCCCGTGGCAGTGTAAAAACCGGCGGGGCCACTACCGACGATGCATATCCTGGGACCATGCTGTCCATTGCTGCTAAATCTCCTCTCAATCTGAAGTCTGGTGAAGAGGCAGCGAGTAACGTTACATCTGCAATGGCTCACCAACTTTTCACACAGGGCCACTACAAGAGTGAAAAGGTAAAAACAAATATTTGGATATGAATGTAATTTTTTGGTGATATTATTTTCAGTTACTTAATACTTTGGAGAGTTGATAGCTTCTGTTTGGTCAGGACTTGATCACGTGGGGTGTATTTACGGTGATATAAAGACCGGCTTCAAGAACAAGCGAAAAAATGACCCCGAACCACCACTGAAGCCCGGTTCATACTTCACGCGAAAGCAAGTGCAAAGCAAAATCCATGTCGTCAACAATGGTGGACACGCTTTGAAAGTATTGTTGACGTCACAAATTTCGCTTTGCTTTCGCTTTCGCGTGAAGTATGAACCGGGCTTAATCCAGCATCATGAAAGCCAATGGCTGGCAAGATATACAATTTAGACACAGACGTGTGCCAACGACCTGGAAATTACACGAAAAGCAGACATGTGAATTTACTCCTTCTTTTCCATTATTGCTAGTAACAATCTGAGTGTGCTTCCAAAGCATAAATAAAGTACAAGCAACGTCGGAATGTGAAAACGAAAAAAATTTCAAAATTGATCCTTCTTAGTTCGGTAGATGTCAAGATGTGGCCTTTATTTACGAATATATGTAGTCAGGTAAATTCACCACATTTATGGGACCACCTTGACTCTAATTTGACGCCACGTTCACGGGTCTACTTGCTACCAGTAGGCCTACCACACTTTCACACCTACATGTAGGTTATGTCTCCAGCGCTATGTGAATGAATATGAGCATGTCAGCTGGAGTTACTAAAGCTAATAAAGTTGAAATTTGTCTCTTCGTGAAAACTTAAAAAACGATTCAGGTGAAATTTTCCCGACACTGATTCAGTGATTGTCATGATTTCAACTGATTTTGACGAAAAACAATTTGCCAAAAGGTTTGTTGATGTTTACTTAACCGATTTCGCCCTGGAAAAAAAATCGACAAATTATGGACGAATTCGGCAAAAATCCATAATTTTTCGATTTTTTGTTTTGTTTTTTGAAGTTCAAAGTTCAAAGTTGGCGAGGCTTCGACTTCGTCGTGAAAACACTCACGCTGACGTTCGGCTTATTCCCGGTCATGCCGGTCCTGCAAAGAAACATGAGTAAGTAATAAATACCATAAAATAAAAAGGAAAGACATGAAAGACAATGAAAGAGTTCCACACCTGTTGAAAATGCTCTATTCCAGTTCATTTTCTGGAGTTTTCGCGCACAGCAACGACGAGCAGACGATATTTATTTACTTTCCAATTTTTTGCATTTTTTTCGCCAAGTGTATGGAGCAAATTTAATTCTCTCCAGACCTCGTTCATTTTGCAATAAGGTGATACAGGGTACACGACCTGACCGAACCATTTTTAAGTCTAAACTATTGAGGGCGCTCTTCCAAAATACCGGACCGCGAAAATCACCCATGTTATGAGAAAATGGCGAGCAATCCCACAGTGTTTTTGTTGATGTTGAGTGGGCAAATCGAAAGCGGCGATGTAAGTGTTTCTGTTGTTAATACCAGAGTAATGCAATAAAGTCTCGGACTGAAAAGGTTTTATGAGTCCTTTTTTTGTCTATGCCTGTGATAAACCGTCACACAACTTGTCAAGATCAAGTGGGTCAGTGCCGCTTCGTTGTGTACAAAGTCTATGGGAAAATTGGAAACAGATTCATGACCCAAACAATATTTTTTTTAAAACTGATTAGCCTATCATTAATGATTTGAGATTAAGGAAATAGGGGGAAGAACTCCATACATGGACATCACTTATTCTTCCCCGCAGTATCAGCCATCAGAAAGCGATAACATGTCCTGAAACTAGTAAAAAGTCAAGGAAAATATTGAAGCATAGTATTAGTACTGAGAAAACAGTTGGATTGGATTTTTTTGATTTTTTTTTGCACAGGGTGTCAAGTGATGTCCAGGTATGGAACTCTTTCCGAAATAGTTGTTTCTCTCTACTGAACTGACTGTAAATTTAACTTGGCATTTCATCCGGACTGATGGATCCTGCTGAGTCATTGATGTATTGTTTGGGGAACCTGCTTAAAATAAAAAAATTAAAAAGTTAAATTTAATAGGCCTAAGTATTGATTGAGTAATTGACACCAAATTTTCATCATCAAATTTTGTCATGATATCCAAATAATTTACCCTTCTTGTCCTAGTTTCCAGAATTTGATGACCTATACGTCAAGTACAATTTTGTCTTTGGACCAGATTGGGTCATAACATCGGTGAGTTACAGCATGCCATTTTTTTTTCAAAGCACATGTAAAAATAGCCTACAATATCTGATACATGTAGTACAGGCATGCAACTTTTCCTCGGATCAGCTGATTTCCTCGTTTTTCACTTCACACTTATGCCATTAAAAATTGAAAAACACTGTACAAAGTCTTGTAAAGATTGGAGTTTCTTCTTTTTTTGGCGGTCCTTCTGGCTAACATATATCGATCAACATGTATAAATTCTCTGTCAGTTGGGTCAATCCTGTGGCTGTGATTCATTTTCCCATGCTGAGAAGATCAACAAGGAGAATGTTTGTTTGTTCTTTCTTCTTCAAAATATGGCTTAAATTCGTGTTATTGTTTTTCTCAGAATTTTCAACACATAGCACATGTGATAAAGATAGCCACCAGACTTGAAATGTGTAATGAACAACTTATCTTGTAATATAATAAAGGTTCTGTTTTGTTTGATTTTTCCCACTTCCTGGTCCCTCTAGGGTCTTGAGGAAGGCATATCCCAAGTGTGCAAGAAGAGTCAGGATGGCAGACAACTCTTTGTGTGGAACTTCCCCCTGGAGGTCACATTCAAGAGCACCAATCCGCACGGATGTAAGGCCATTGACCAAACCACGGCTTTGTTTCTGACTGTGGCTTTGGGCTCCATCTTCATATTAATTCCCCTAACATGGGAGACCTAGGAATAACACGAGTCCTCTTTTCTGCTACTGATGCATCAAATGACTTAACCCTCCTTTTGTTTGATCAGTCACAGACAGTCACAAGTTCAATCCTGTTCCCCTGCCATGCCTTTTACACAAGCCAGTCATCAACAGGCACATCATACATGTATTGAACAGGCCTTGTGACTAGTCAAATTCCGTCAACAGACAAAAGCAAGTAAATGGTAGACAAAGCCAGCTTTTCAATCTCCTGCAGTCAAAGCATGGCTGTATCAGTTTTCATAATCACAGCCAGGCAATCCTGCTTAATGAAGGCAGGGAGCACTCAACTGTTAAAAACAGTCACTTGATTTATTTTGACTGCTGTACTGGCCTTGTTGAAATTGCCAGCCAGAGAGGGAGGACCATTTCATTTATTTCCAGATGAACCCCTGAAGCCATACAGTGCTAGGACATTTTTTTGGTAGTATCAGAGAGTAACAGGCAGGTTTTGGGATGGTAAAGAAATTAATAGAATTGGAATTGTGATCTTTCTTGATCGACTCTTTGAAGTAGCTGATTGAAGTACAATGTAGCTGATCAATACTTTATTTTGTTGTAAATGTGTTAACCCTGACCCTGCCATGCACAACACAGTGCATCAAGTGGGAAAATCTGGTGCACTTTGCTACATTCAGCTACCAACACCAGCGCATAAACGGCCGCTTCTGAGACAATGAGAGCTATAAGTCCCATAGAACAATGCCACAGTTGTATCCTGCTGCATTCGGTGAGCACAGACTCTGACACAGTTTGGCCTTGAGACTTTTGGCCTGAATGATCTTGCTGCACTGGGAAAGCTTGTCACTGAGACAAGTGTTGCATGTTGCTGCGTTGGCAGGGTTTCTAGCCAAAATACCCTGGAGGGTTAATGAACTGTACATTCAGTTAACCAGGATGCTTTATTTTTGGGAATTTGACGTATTTTATACGTTGTTTTGATGAAAAGTCAGGGAAGTGTGTCCTCGATTTACCCAATTCCAGGAATCATACAATGCACATGTCTGTACACTCTTCCTCTATACCTCGAATTTCAGACAATGTATCAGAGTCTACTGACATTCCTGAACCTTGGCGAGTCATTTTGGTTGATTTTTTGCAGTGTTGATTTTAAAAAAGAAAAATGCCCAGGGACGTGTTTACGGCAATGGTTTTGTAGTGCCTGAAAGCTTTCGTTTTGGTTGTTTCCTTATCAGGGCCCCAGCTTGTTGTCAGCGTGTATGGCTTGGACTTCAGCGGCACGGCTGTAGTCAGGGGGTATGGTGCAGTGCATGTCCCAATCGCACCTGGAAGGTAAAATAACTAGAGTCAGGCCCAGATTCTTAGCTTTAGGACAGCGTCCTGAATCCTTTGAAAATTCTTGAAAACCTCCTGGTTTGGATGTTTGAGGACCTGAGAGGCCAGAGAGGGTATCTAGTTGTACACATATTTTTTTTGCACTTGTACACCTGTTTATTTCGCTAGCAAGATTAAGATTACTACAGAACTTATGAGAAACAGTTTTACAGAAACAGTAGGAAGTGACTTTTTTGCTAAAGGAATATATTGAGTAAAGTCCATCACAAGCCAATGTGGTCAGTCAGGCCTGCGTTTAGGTCCGGTTTCAGTAGCATGAAAAGACTGAGAATATTTCTGTTCCTCCCTGGATGGGAAGCTAGTCCATCACAGGTTACTCCCCAGCCGGTACCCGTACTCCTGGGTGGAGAGAAACAAGTGGGGGTGAAGTGGCTTGCCCAGGGACACACCATATGACCAGCAGCTGGATTCGAACCCCTGACCCTCTGATCATGAGTCACGAACCCTAACCGCTAGGCCACACTCCCCACAAAGATGAAAGACAAATTTAAAATAAAAAACCTACCGCAGTCAGCTGATAGTAGGGAGAGCAGAAAACGTGACACAAAGAAGGAAGTAAACTGGATTATTCCCGGGCAAATAAAATGTAAAAGATGGGTCAATTAAAATAGAGGAAACCGCAGAATTAAATGGCGCAGCTCGAATCACACGTATCTGTTTCCCTTTCAATATCGGTCCTTTTTTCTCAGAAGATCATGTTGCACGCTATATTTGCAACAGTTTTATTTTTCATGGTAATTGAATCTTGTATCCTGAGGAGTGTTTAGTTGAAACTTGGCTCAGATTTGTGTTGGCAGCGCACCCAGGCCTTGGGGGCTTCCCCCTCCCCTAAATTAACACTTGTAAGCTCCCACAGCGTGCCCCTTCCCTCCCCTCCCCTTTAAAACTCATTGTTGCTCCATGAGCAAGGCCACGAAACAGTTCATTTTGTAGAATACATGCATTTTACGACAAAAAAGAGCAATTAATTCTATTGAAAACCTTCCATAAATGTGGCACATTAAATCTTTGGTTACAGAAAATCATATCTAGACCTTAAGGCCCCCCCCCCAAAAATTTTCCGGTTTCTGGTATGCGCGCGTCGCTGTAGCCATGCGTGTCGGCAAAATGAAAAAGTTTTTTTTCAATGTAAGATGATTTCTAAAAACTGCCAAACTCACTGGTTTAACTGGAATCCTAGTGCTGCACAATTTTATCGTGTTTTTAGATGGGGTTACGATCGAATATAAGCTTATGTGGCCTCTCTGGACTCCCATATATTTTGCACTAAATTTAGTCGGGCACCATTTGCAGTCATCAGCCGACATTTGAAGAAAAGAAAAAGTAAAAAAAAAAGTAAAAAGCCGCATCGCCGCACCACTTTTGGGGCAAGCTCCATACCAGAAACCTGAGACTTTTTTTTTTGGCCTGATGGCGCCTGTAGAAGAAAGTGAACAGGTGTCTTTAATAATTCCAATTAACCCAATAGCAGTTACTACATTGTATTTCACGGCGTTTATTCCTTGAAGAATCAATCAAACCCATAGAGTGCTCGGATGACTTTGGGTGCTACAGTGACTAATAGGCCGGGCGGCTTCGGGCGCTACAGTGAGGGGGATAAGTCCATTCATTTCATTGCCAAATAGTTGAAGTGTACGGGGATAACGTTTGAAGATAAAGTCTCTTGTAATTTTGAAATGTGTTTGGGGGAAGCATGTCATGATTCATCCAAATTTTACAATTTCCCACAGTTTTCTGATCATGGCAGTTCACTATATTGCCCTGAATCTCTCCTTTTCTGTTTGTTTGTCGTTTTGACCGTGTTTCTGATTTCCATCAGCCTTGACTTCATTGTCTTTACTCAAAAGTAAAACATGAACAAACCTATGAAGAACTGCATGCAATCCGTGCAGTCCATTTATTCCAAATGAGCTTTCATTGCCTCAAGATGAACTTTTCTTTTCAGATTTACGGTTCCTGGAGATGTAATTTTTGAAAGATTGTTCCCTTTTTAGCCTCAAAAAAGGAGGAAGTTCATACGATCAAAAGGGAAACCACCCTAAAATGAAAGTTGGTTCATATTTCTGTTATTATTTTCCATGCCCTGGAGCCATTGTGTTGGAGATGTGCCACTTTCTGTTTTGATAGAAATGATTCATTATTAAATTTCCATACTTACACTTATGTAGTACTATGCCTGTACTGTATCTCCTATCCAAATATTACTTGGCTGTCGTTTACCTACGTGTGTGTGCTGGGAGAATAAACAAAAAAAACATCCTACATGACTTGTTTCTATGCGCACCAAGAACTGTTAATTTGTTGGCACATCATCAATTATCCTATTGTTTTTTTACTTCAACCGATAAAAGGTTTGAAAATTGCTATGTCGCTGGTTTCGTGGATATGGCCCCCAACAATTACAAACTGAGGTTCTGTTTTAGACATTAGATACAAGTTATCAGGGCCAAAAAAACACACAAATTGGAGTTTTGGAATCGAGCCAGTCAAAATAGATGATACATTTGGACATACTTCTAAAATTGAAACTTCTTTCTGTGTGAAGATTGTTTCTGTGAGGGTTCCTTAACCCTTTGTTATTTGTTTGCACTTTAGTTTGCTGGAAAATTGTAAAAAATGTGGGGGGGGGGAGAATTTACTCCCTAAATATTTCTTCTTGGGGATTTTAATGGAAGCGCCCCGCCCAATAGAAAAGTAATCATATAATTTTGAAAGCTATTAGAGTACTATTTCTTCTGGAACTTTGATTTATATAAACAGAACTACTGTGAAAATCATCACCCATTGTCAGATTGTGTCCACACTACCATGACTACTGGTCTCCCAAGCTTAACGAAAACAAATAACTTCTGCTGACTAAAGTAAAAACAAGTATTCAAAAAGAAACAGAAAACACCACATTTTGTGCGACTTTCTCTCTCAAATAAACAGCTATAAAAGTTAAACCTAAAGCCAAAAAAACCAACTGATATCATATAAAACTTAAACTCATTGTTTAGTGTTTTTTTTTTATTGAAGTGACACTTGCTTTTCATGTGTTTCCCTGTTTTCAGACACCAAAGAATCCTGCCGATGTTTGTGCCCGAGTCGTCTTCAAGATTCCAGAAATTCACTAGGTCTGCTGCTTTGCCCCATTTCCCATTTTTATCATCGAGTCATTGTGCAATATCTGTCCTCTTGCACTTTCAGCTCGCGTGCAGGTTTAGATGTTAATGGTTTCACATTAAAAGTTTTCTCGAACTCTTGGTTTTCATACACGCTTGAACTTTTTTAAACTCATCTCGTGAGGAGTGCAGTTTAGTTTTCGCTTTGAGAACAATGGCCCAAGATGAGTACGTGCAGAAAGGAGCATGACCTCTTTCCCGGTTTCATGCAGTGAGTAGCAAGCAAAAAAACCCAACAAAACTTGAACTTCTTTTTTTTTGAAGCAAGTATTGCTTGGACAAACAATCACCAATTGTTGCTTTAATCATACTTTTTTTCATGCTCAATGAATACATATGTGCATTTTATTATAAAAGCTCCTGGGAATCGTTGAGGTCAAAGTTCATGACCCTATGAGCAAGCAAATCTAATAAACTTTGGTTCATGATGTTGCTGTACAAAAGTGTATTTATACTAGTAACAGCACCAGTATATAATAAATCAGTGTAGTATAAATAACTCCATAAATCATGTTAATGGAAGTTATGTATATACAGCATGCTGTACCAGAACATTTGAGCTCGGTGTAGTCAAGATTTCGCTTGCTATTTCCTTTTATAAAATACTAGCTGTACTGGTAATTCTAAAAAAAAATTAGAAACAAAGGAAGGATTCACACACAAAAATGTTACAGTGATAAACCTTCAAGGAGCGAAAAGTGTCTCATTTTGTTCACAAAATTTGAAAATGTGAAATTAGGTACAAGTGAGCCAAGCAGGCCCAATGTTACGCTTAGCGAAAAATTCTGCGCTTACATGATCACCGTCATTCTGGGCTTACTGCTTACAGCAAGACCATTCTGCACTAAAACTGTTTGGCACATGCCAAATTTCCTAGCTGAAAACGGAGAGTTTCTTACTGTTTTTTTTTTTTAGGGGATATCATATTTCATTTGCATGGTAAGCCGAGCCATGAATCTTCATGCTTTTGTTGAGTTTTTTTCTCATTTATGTGTGCGATTGTTATTTTTTGTTATTTTATAGTTGGCTTTTGAGCAGACGCCCGGAGTTTGTGGATGTGAATGTGGTGGCGAGGGGCGAGGGCAGAGAAGGTAGGTCCGACAGACTTAGGTACATGCACTGCCATCCATGTACATGTACATGTACTAGTGTTGTAGAAGCAATCACAAGTCCTCACAAGTCCTCAAATCCTCACAAATCATCATATGTCCTCACAAGTCATCACAACTTATCACAAGTCATCACACATCCTCGCAAATCGATCGCAAGTCATCACAAGGCATTAAAAGCCATAACAAGTAATCACAAGTCAATCAAAAGTCAATCACAAGTCCTCATAAAGCAATCACAGGTCATTACAAGTCCTCACAAGTCATCACTGGTTCTCACAAGTCCTCATAAATCAGCCCAAGTCATCAGAGGTCATGACAAGTCATCAGAAGTCATTACAAGTCATAACAAATCATCACAAGTCCTAAAGTCTCAAGTCAAGCTACCAGCTTTTGAAATAAACTGCGACAAAGGCATTCCTTTGTTATTGTTAACCCCATATTTCTCTTGACTGGTATATTGAAAGGACTTTTGATTTACCCTTTACCAGGCCTTCTTAAAACTACATTTCATTTCTGCATATTGGCAAGAAAAAAGTGTACGACCAATCTATTGTCTAGTCAATATGCCAATACATATGTATTGGACATAGCCTGAATACATTCACTTTATTGAAGCAAAAAGTAACAAATTGGAAATTGCTTTGAACTATTCAGGACAATGACCTAATTAGAGAGTTCATCAAAACGAAATTCAGCTTTTGTGGCGGGATTCTTTTTTTTCAACAGATAAATTTCAGTACAGGAACTGACCAAAAGAGTATATTATTTGTAATAACAAAACAGATGTGCGTGTCACAGAAAGGCACCATAGTTTTTGTTTCTTAGGAAAGTACTTTGAGCTAGTTTTAACCTTAAGTGACCACAGCTGTTTCATTTTACAATGCTGCTTGCCCTAAGCATTTTCTATATCGTGAAAAATCCTTGTCTATATTTTTAAGTAGAAATATCTATTTTGACAATTTTATGCACATTATCAGATTAGAAAACAGTGACCAGTTCATGTTTTTTGTTGAAAAAAAGGGGGAAATAACACGCATTTTGCATTTCAGCTGTGGGTGCTTCATCCACTTTAGACATGTATTTTCATTACCCTTTTTATTTCTAATTTGATATTTGGGATGAAGCCAACACACTAATCAATTTTGCTTCTCTCAACATGTGCAACCCAAGGTCTTTTGAGCTGTGGCCTCAGATGCTTATATGTACACTCAGTGGCTTTGTTTATATTAGATCCATACCAGGAAGCAAGATCATAACTTGTCATTTATCAAAACAAAGATTCAGAATCAGGGTGTCTGTTGGCTCAATTTTATTTTTTGAAGAGTAACTTCCTTGTTGGCAACGATTGTGCAGTGCTCAGAAGAAAGACTTTCACTTCTCATTCTCCCAGTTGCTGCCCCCTCTGATTGATATACTCTTTGTGATCAGGGCCAGGAACAACAAACTAGTCCCAAGTTGTCCCATAATACCATCCTCTCTGAAATTTTTTTGTCCCTGTCATATGATTTGTCACAGTTCAAGTGAAGTGTTAGCAAAATCCTCCTTTTTCTTTTTATTGCAAGTTTCTTTATCTCCTTGTAACTGCCACTTAGAGTGGACATCATTATAAAAGTCAGGTTGGTGCAGTGGTCTATTCCTCGCCTTCCAATTCTATGGACCAGGTTCAAATCCCCCCCCCCCTCCAAAAGGAAACATACCTGATCCTGTGCGTTGCCCTTGGAAACTGTTCCAGCATTTTCCTCCAACCTTGCACACTGAATACTTTGTCATCGTATTCTGAAGTTCTCTCTCGATGCTTCTACAGGATTCTAAGCTGCGTGTACAAAATATGTGCAAATGCACTTTTGAGAAACCTTGATTTCATTGCCAAAAAAGAAAAATTAAAACAAATGAAATAAAAAAGCTATTGTTTAAGAGGAATATGGACAGGACCTTGGAATTTTAATTGTTCAATTGTTCCACTGAACTCTCTGTTGATTGCGTGACAAGTGTACTGTGATAAAATCTATACATTGGATTAGTTGTGTTTCAATATTTTATTGACATGCGTGAATGCGGAACGTGTCTAGTAAAGTGCATGACACTTTTCCGAAGGGCAATGTTACAAACCATTCTTGTAGAATTATATAACAACAAACGTTCAAGGCCTCAAGATTAAAAAAAAGAAAGTGTGTGTCTTATTTTATGAGTAACTTACCCACCACATTATGCCTCTCATTTGAGATTATATAAAAAAAACGTGTGCCCTGATTTGAGATTAATTACTTAATCAATCTCAGTGACATGAAAGACTGAGACTATTTCTAATCCCCTGGATGGGATGCCAGTCCATCGCAGGTTACTCCCCAGCTAATGCTGGTACCCATTTATACTCCTGGTTGGAGAGAGGCAAGTGGGGGTGAAGTGGCTTGCCCAAATACACAACATTTGGCCAGCGGCTGGATTCGAAGCCCTGACCCTCTGATCGTGATTCACGAGCCCTAACCAAGCCACCCACACTCGTTCTGTAGTTGTGGGGACTACACATGAGTTGTCCCATGGTACTATGGGGCAAGGGCGGATCCAGGGGGGGCCAAAGGGGGCCATGGCCCCCCCAAAACGAAACCAATTTTTTTATTTTTATGTGACATCGCAATAAAGGCAGGCAATGAGTACACCACCATCTTTTCCTCAAAAAAACATTGGTTAAAGTGGTCAGAAATTGCCTCAGATCGCACCACAGAGCATCTAGAATCCAAAAAAAATTTGGGGCCCTTAAGCGGGCCCAGAACCCCACGCCGTAATTTTTTGGACCCACTTTTTGGGGGACCAAATTTTTTTTTGGCCCCCCCTAAAATTGTGTTCTGGATCCGCCCTTGCTATGGGGACCAAAGGCGCTGTGGGGACAGCAGAAAGTCCCCATAACTCAGTCCTAATTTGCCTAACACTAAAAAACTTCCCCATAACGCGGTGATGGTCCTCCCACTCTCACCCACTTGAGATGAACTAAATTATAACTCTGATAAATGCCTTGGCATGCAAAAACAATGACCTCACTCTCATTCCTTTTTTTTTAAATCCTCATATTCCTACCAATACGCTAAGCCCAAGCACTTAACCACACAGTCTGCATGTAGTCTCTCAGACTTAAGTAGAGGACCAAACTAGGGACTAAAAAGCGTTATTTTTGTTGACCATTTTCGAGCAAAAGTCCTGAACTTCAAACCGAAACCAGACAGTAGAGCAGGCTGGTTTGCGTCTTTATCTAGTTTTAAGTTTAAATATCCTTTAAAAAAACACAGAAAAATGCTGGATTCAGTTTTCTTTTAATCAAGTGAAAGGTTACTGATACTAAGAAGGAACTAAAAACCACAAAAAAAAGTGTGTTTCCTTTCGGATCTAGGCTAGCCAAAAAAAATAATGTAATATTATTCGTTTTTATCTTTTTTTTTTATTTGGCATCCTTCCAGGAAAGCTTGCACCATGAGCTTTTTGTTTTGTTTCTTTGATACTAAAAGCATATGCACTATACATTCTCGGGTCCACTGTACAGTAGAAATTAAAAAGAAGTTGGCATGAAGCTAAACAATTTTGTTTTCAGAATTTGATTGTAGTGGAATTTGAACACCGTGGCTTTTGAAAAACTACATGCACTGATGCTCTACCAAGTGAGCTATTTTACTCTGAGTAATTGGTTTATTGCTGAAATATTGTTTTACAGCCAAAGGCTGAATTACATGAAATTTACAATATCAAAAAAAGAAAAAAAAACCTAAATATAAATATATTTATAAAAGAAAAAAAAACCTTACATTTACAAACAGTCCATTGGATAATGTCACAATAAAAAAAATTGAGAGAAAAAAGCATTACATATGCATATGTAATCAGTGGCGTAGCCAGGAATTTTTCAGTGGGGCGCTGGGGGAACATTTCATGGGGGGGGGCGCGTCATGTAGATCAATGATCATTTTTTTTAGAAACTCAAAATCTCAGTGGGGGGGGGGGGGCGACTGGGGGGGCGACAAGGTTTCATGGGAGGGGCTGTCGCCCCCCCACGGCCCCCCCGTGGCTACGCCACTGTATGTAATATGCAGATATGAATATGTAGCTATGTCACCCCCATGTCTGCATGTTCTTAGTCTCCCAATTGTTCATCTTTGTCTTTGAAAGAGTACCAGTCAAAATCCAGAAGGGTACTTTGGTTTCGGTACACATCCAAATTTGGATCCTTGGAGCCAGTACAATGCTGTAACAAACAAAACAGCACCTGATCCGGATCTTAAGTCACATGACTAGCCAATAGTATGGAGGGGGTTGTCATTATATGTTGTTTCTTTTATCACCAAATTGAATATCTCAGGAAGGATCCCTGAGATCCGTAATCAGGATCAGAGCAAAACAAAGGGGTCCTTAAAAAAAACCCGCATGTGCCATGTAGCCAGGGATCATAACCCCAAACCAAATACTAGCAACTACTGCAAGACCACTTAGCAGAAAAATATTGCTAAGGGAAATAATGTAATTAGCAAATTTCAGCTGACACCAGCCACCAGCAAAAGACATATCAGCTGCTTACTGGGTTCGCTAAATTTCTGTGATTAGTAATTTCTGTGCCGAGCATCTCCACTCATCGAATTGCCCTGTTCTTGACTTTTCACTTTCTTGTTTTCTCATCTCATCCTCACCCCTTCCCACCCCTTTTCTGCCTCCCAACAGTCACAAGGGTACGATCTCAGGGCCACATCAAGGTCACCTTCAACGCTATCACCCGAGACATGAAAAAGCTCGGCTACGATGTAACTCCGTCCACCATCAAGATTCCCGGGGCAGACACGGCAGCCGCGCTGGCAGCGACATCGGCTCCAGCTGCAGCAGGAGCTGCCGCTGCGGCCAAGCAAACCACCGAGGCCAACGAGACAGTCACATGAGCTAGCACGTCTGTTTGTGGTGTAAATCGAGGATTTTCTTTTGTTCCTCTTCCCTTTTCCTTTGTTTATACTTTAACTCCAACAGCTCTCATTGGTTTTGTACACGTTTTCCAACCGAGGAGTCCTCAAATTGGTTACTGACCTCGATTCATCGATGACGTTGCACGTTTGTGTCCTCTATTTACACCATAAACAAATGCAAATTGTCCAATCAGGGGCAACTTGGTGCATCAACTTTGACTTTTTGGTTAACAAATCTTGGCTTTGTCCTTCATCACCTGCATCATTTTGAAGACTTCCACCAGTGTACTTGAAGCAGATATCACTTGAAATGGCCCCCGCTGGAGACAAGGAATTGACATGTTTCCCAAAGTTTTGACACATTGCTTTAATTCACTCTAAATCAGGCATACTATTCGGTACTCAACAGCTGATGTCTAAGTTAAATTGAAAATACTCTAAATTTGACCTCATTTTACAGGTTTTTGAATGTCTGAAACGGAAGCCGTATCTATAAAAAAGCTGATATGTGATCAAACTTTGCGAAACGGTAATGAGCAGAGTGGAGCAAAAAATGCAACCAGAGAGAAATTTTTGTGACAGTGTGACTCCTTGTGACCCCTCAAAGGTGATGCTAGCAGTTTCATTTTGGAGGGAATTTTCGCTACCTCCATTATATCGCCACTGATTTTTGTGAAAGCCAACAAGTAAATGTCATTTTAAATCAAAAGCGTCAAGTGTATTCTTATTCTTGTTTCTAGATTCTAAGGTATTTATTTGACAAAGTTTGGGATAGAATGTATTAGGCCTACATCACCTTGAACTCTTGCTGTTGGATTGAGTCTGTGGTAAAGCTGTTGCATGCCGTTTACTCATTAAACATGTGCTAAAGGGGTGTGTGCATGCTTTTGTTTCCTACGAGTGGGCGGTAACATTTTACACAGACATCAGATACCATTTATAGGATGTAAAACAAAAATGTAGACAAAGACCAACTTACGATCCATCTAGAGCTTGTGAGTTTATTGAAATCTGTTGTGAATTGTTCATTGTTTCTGTCACACAGCATACACTAGTGTTAGGGGGTTGTCCTTTCGTGAGTGTTGTTTTGAAAAGACATGTTTTGAAAAGTCTTTTGGTAGACATAATAGATGTTGTATATTTGTACCCACAGTGTGCAGTTTATTTATGTGAATGATCCATTTCAAATTCCATTTAATTTAATTGTTAGAAATATGCGTAGCTGCAAATACGTGTATACGTGTAAATACATGTGAATATTAAATTTGGAAAAATTAAAACTGGTCTAAAATTATGTGTGACATCAACCATTTCCAGTGTTAGTTTATGTACATTTTAAATGGTTTTTCACTATCTCGTATAAGTTTAATACAAAGCTTTAAATTTGCATCAAGCTTTTCCTTGTCTTTTTTTTAAATCTAATTAAACACGTCCCAAAGTTTGAAGCAGAAAAAGGAAGGGCGAAGGCCACAAGTATCTTTGTATCCTTGCAAAAATCTGTGTGTAGGCGTGGCGCCCTTCATCAGGTCAGCGTTAAAGCGGTTGCAGTACATTTCCTTGAGATTAATGCATGTGTTGTACGCTGCACCGCCCTTCCTTGCGAATTCTAAATTCAATATATGTATACTATAGGCGTGCTCCAACTGCGAACAGTATTCTGATGACTGGTTGTGTTTTTATTCAACACAATACCAGAAGAAAACAAGGGCGGATCAGGGCAAGGGGGCCATGCCCCCCACGAAAAACAAATTATTTTATTTTTTATGTGACGTCGCAATAAAGGCCGGCAATGAGTACACCACCATCTTTCATCTAGAATCCAAAAAAAATGGGGGGGGCCCCGGGCCCCCCACCTACGCCGTTTTTGAGTTTTTTTTGGGGGGGGAATTTTTTTGCCCTCCCAAAATTGTGTTCTGGATCCGCCCTTGGAAGAAAACGCCCTTATATTATGAGATCGCACATGTTGCCGGATACGTTTTGCTTTACCCAGTCCGTATATCCGTATAATAATCAGATTCAGCGATTAATTATGCAAAAACTGCGTATTGACTTCGGGATTCTGACTTTTTAGCGGCCCCGTCTATATCGGGCCTTCCGTAACCCGTTCGTTTTTGTTTTACAAAAACATGGCAGCCAAATTGACCAATCAACAGCTTGTCCACATTTCTGAGCGAAACGACGTCACAGTTTCTAAAGTCGACTGCGATTGGCTGGCGCGAGGATATCGGACGTTCGTTCGTGTGTACATGCACTCGTGAATGTGTGATTTTGTAGACCTGCGATCGGCAGGGTGCTTTCTAAAACATGCGAAGAATAAAATGTTGGACATTCACAACCTTTATTTTCCCAAAAAGTATGTGAAATCGTTGCCGAATTGGAACAGAGCCAACTGTCTCATTGTGTAGTAAGCAATATCGGTTCAAGAGCACATTCAATAGTTTGATGACACACACATTGCATATTATTACATTAATTAACGAGCATCAATACTGCAGACATACATATATAATAAAGCATATAAATGGTTTATTACGTTGCATTCTAATGAGGTATACATTTTGGGTCTTGGCCTTTGCATTTAAATTTCGATACTGTTTATACATCGAGTTTTTCTCTTCCAAACAAAATAATCTCGGACAAATTTGCTTTTATTTGTACAGCCGAATAGCACCAATCTATGAGGTACACCAATGCCCTACGCGATATTTTTCTTAAATATCCCAAAGTATTAATAGGGATCGTAGCTTTTTGTCACACTACACCATTGATAATTGATTGATTACCATCCCGCCTCTGTTTTGACTGTACATGTACCCCTATATAAACCTTGTATGATGATGCCCCTCTTCGATGCATCTGATGAAGTAGCTGTAGCTACGAAAGCTGAAGCGCACTGTCACTCTAGTTAGTCATTTCAAGTGCTACCTTACTTTTATATTTTGCCTGACTAACACGGCTGCCCTCCACTTTTTGCCAAAGTATTCAATAACTGCTCAAACATACGCCTACCTAGTCTTGCTTTTAGTATTCATTAATAACGGCCAGTATGCATGGATATAACGCGTTGCTTGTAAATATAATGATAAACATCGATAATCATAATATATGACAGATCTGGATCACATTAAAACGTTTTCTGGTAAATATATATAGATTCCTTTTACAAATTTATGTCCGTATATGTGTGGCAGATAGGGGAAATATTTGTGGGAATTGTTCCTTTGATGATACAAACATGGCATTTGGCACACGGTCAAGATATTTGGCTTTAGGGCCATTGCAGATTTGTCCTTTGAAAAAAATATAGGTAGAATAACAAGCAATTTTCAAAACTTTCAAAATGGCTGTCATTGCTTGTTATTCTACCTATTTTTTTTCAAAGGACGAATCTTCGATGGCCCTATAGCAAAATATCTTTCTCATGACATACTCTGACTGTGATCCAAATTCCATGCTTCATCAAAGACACAATCACCTATCTGCCATACTTTATTTCTAGGAATAAAAGAACCTTTTTTTACCTAGTTAATCGTCATAACATCACAACATATCTGCTCAACAAAGACTATATATTTGGCGTTTTCATAATGTTCTATAAGCCGCAGCCGATCTATTTGTATTTGTACAGATTCTACGCCTGTAAATCTAGAGGCCAGATGAACCAATTCAGATCGAATTTTTCAAAGCAGAACGCACCATTGTGGTTCATTACTTTTATCAAACTTTTTACCCATCAGTTTGTTCCAGGATGCCCTGCTCAAAGAAAGAAACCATCATGCCTAAATTCACGTATCCACATTGACTACGAAACAGTGCACATCGCGCGCAGCCGCTGTCATTAACACGAGACTTCTTTAACCGTATTGAGAAATTGTTAAAAATGGAACCTATATCGATAAACATGTAGTGTGTCTATGGTGATATGGCGATTCTAGGCCAAATTTACGCACAGTTTTCCAGAGAGCCTATTTTTTTAAAAGATAAATTACTCTTTAAATACACTCATTTTCAATAATATAAAGCATGTTTAAACTATTTATCAGTAATGCAATCATATAATAATTCACCAATATATATATATTTACATCTTGGTCCCGAATAATAGGAATCAAGAACCCGTCATAATTCACAAAACCTGCTACAATTTGGAGACTTTTCTCTTGTTATCACATTAAAAAAAGTACTTTTAAAGATATTTTAATTTGACAATGCTTCACTGCTGGGCTGCACGACTTGGATTCAGCTAATATATCCACAATATCAAGGAATTTAGGAATTGTACAATGCGTTTCAGACCATTTTTGACTAGAGAAACGCATGTGATTATGCCTAATTGCTCATTCAAATCAATAGTTAAATCTTTAACCCTTTCTGTCATGCTCCGTATTTTGATACACGCCATTTCCTTGATGGTTTGCCGCATTCGATTAACTTTTAACAAGAAAATTGCGCAGACGACAATGAAGTGGACATTCAATTTGACAACGATGGTGTGCTGTAAGAGAGCTCACGAAACGATAACGAGTGAAATGAAGTGTTCGAAACGTTTGTTTTACAAACGGTCATTCTCACCAACGTTCTTCTAACTGAACACACGCCATCTATCAAACAAGCGCAAAAACGGCTTATTTCTGTGACAATTCTGGGGCGGCTGGGGCCCAGTCATTGCTGATGAGACGTTGGTACTCGTTGATCTGCCGTTGACGGGACACGTCCTCCAGATCCTGGTAGAGCAATTCCTCCTCATCCACGACCTTTGTCGCCATCGTCGGACGGGCGGTCTGTTCAGGAGGCATCCCGAGGTCCACCACGAAGTCATCGTTGACGTTGGTGCAAGAAGCATTGGCCCCTGTACCATTCTTCCGGACGTTATTGGTGTCTTGCTTGGCACACATGAGTGTCTTCGCCTTGAGAGAGACCCAGCAGCAAATTCCCACCAAGACCAAGCACATCAGACCTCCGATGATGTACCCCATCAGTGTGCTGAGAGACCAAGTCTCCGATGTTGAAGACCCCAACTTGGGGGTGATCTGGGTAGTAGCCTTGGTGGTTTGTAGAAAACTCGCCTGAAGGAAAACCTCTGCGTTGGGCTGATAACTGACCATGATGCGACAGGTTACCGAGGCTCCTACATCCAGGGTCGTCACACCAGACACTGACAGGACGTGCTCCGTACGGTCCTCCACGAGGAATCTGTCAGTGGTGTTTAAGGGGTCGACGTGATGACCATTGTAGTGCCATACACACGGGGGAGGAGGAGAGCGCAAGGGGGTCGTAATGCATTTGAACTGGGCCTGTTCGTCAACCGATGTCGGTATTTCACTTTGTTCAAGTTGGACTGTCATTGGCTGCACTGTGGCATCAAGAGGTCGTAAGGTTATCACTGTACTTGCCTGATTGCTGCCAACTGCATTGTGTCCCTCGCAGGTTATCTGAGTTCCATTGTCGCGGGAGTTGATGCTGTTTATCGTCAGCACGTGTCCCTCTTTTCTGGCAGACGAGTGAAGATTAGGTGTAAAGTTCCAGTCAACGGTAGATACCAGTGGATTACCAGAAGTAATGCAGACAACGACCAATTCTTGACCGATGCTCAGTCCACTCGTGATGGTTGGAATCGTCACGTTGGGTCGGTCCAGGATGCAAGATCCGGTAAGCTCTCCCCTGAATGTCAAGGCGCATTCGAACCTTCCTCTGCTTGATTCGTCATCAGCCACCAACAAGCGAGCCTGGACAAAGTCCACCGAGTCATCTTCCGGCTCGCTAGACGGCCCGAAAGGTTGTCCATCTTTCCACCACTGAAGGGTGACCGGCGGACTTCCCCTCTCCGACTCGCAGATAAATGTTCTCTTGTTCTCCAGGGTGCGGATCGAGCATACTGGATACTGGTTTGCTGGTCGCTGTTCGACCGTCAATCTCTCCCCGTTTGACGTGCCGAGTACCGTTTCACCTCTTTTCAGCCGGCATTTGTACACACCGTTATCTGTTGTGTCCATGGAACGGATCACGAGGTCAGCAAAGAACATGTTATCATCGGGTGGGTCTGCCGACAACTCGTACTTACTGGGTGTCTCCGTTCCGGCTGGTTTTGGCCACTCTGCCACTCTCTGCCCGTCCTTGATCCAGACAACTCTCCCTCCTGTTTGTGGATTGCCGCTGAAGGTTAAGATGCCGTCGTAATGACCGGAGCACGTCAGCCGGACCTCGGAATTGGGAACAGGGAAGCGATCTTCATCCTCTACGTCCAGCGTCAAAGACGTGGCTAACATGGCTTTGGATACAAAAGCGAACGTCACGAGGGCCATAAGCATCACAAAGCTACCCGGGGCCATGTTGATCCGTTTCAAAATCAAAGAAATGTCTCAGTTGCCCGCACATCGCATTCCTTTATATACTTCTACTACCATGAAAGCAAAACTGATGAAAATGTAAACAAAAGGTTCGCGTCGGATTAAAAACTAAACAAAAAGTTGGTGTCATATAAGCAAGGCCACTGGCATGTATATATACCTAATTCAACTCGCTGAAACTGACTCCATTTACACAAAGAAAATTGTTTTGATTCTATATCCCAGCTAAAGGCTTTATCCCAGATGTTGTTGCTCAAACCATAACCATGTTTTGTCTACTTCTGCACGTTGTTTAAAATGGTTTGGGATGTTGTTTTTCTAAGTTGTAGTAGGCCTATTTGCATGAACTTTGCTAGTGCTTTTGAGACACGTCCTCAATAAAGACTCTTATAATATTATCCGTTGTGAGAAAAGCCAAGCTAGAGGAGCCTCAAACGTCATCAAAAGTTTGTACATCAGCATGTACAAGACCGTCGTTCATTCATTTTGCTAGATATGTCAGTATAATCCAGTTATGCACCTGATCGCTGATAATGGCCTTCTGTTCAGGCAATTGTCGGCAGGGGCGCACTCAGGTTAAAGAAAGTTGGCCAAATGGGTTAGAATGTTGTTAATTTTGGTCAAAATACCAACTGCCGACACTCTTAGGCAATTCATTCCTCATAGTTGGTCAATTTTAATCCAAATTAACCAACAACTTCATATCAATGTCTGGCAAATAACATTGCCCATAAGTAATAGAACTAGTGTTCTACCCATATTTTTTTGTACAGTGCGAAGGCCGGGGAGGCGGGGCAGGGGGGGGGGAGACGGCTTTCTTATCACCGTCTTCTAAGAAGCACAAGTGGCGCAAAAGCATTAAACATGGGAAATATAATTGACGTTAACCACGCCTGCACAAACACTGTAAACAAAAAGTGGTGGGGCAATGTTATTTTACACGGGAAACCATTTTTCTTGTTCTTTTTTCCCCCTTAAATGTCGTATTTAGGGTATATAAGACCACATTTTGCAGTCAACAATCATTCACTCAGGTTTTGTGAGTAGAAGTACAATCAGAAATATGGCACCTGGTGATTATATCACACTTCACACTTTTGTGGCGCTCACCTATGTTTTAATATCATCGGTGCAGTCGTTGATGCTGGAATTGGAAGATGAAAATCACTTCCCGGTTCCAATTCCGAGGTGAGGCTGACATGTTCCGGTCATTACGACGGCATCCTAACCTTCAGCGGCAATCCACAAACAGGAGGGAGAGTTGTCTGGACCAAGGACGGGCAGAGAGTAGC